>JANSTV010076561.1:0-10146 GCA_027564135.1 Lestremia cinerea | reverse complement strand
AGTAATCATTAACTGCGTAACGAATGCGTCAAAGCGACTTCTATGAAATTGGGCTTCGTAATGTCTTAACCGCCATGTTCGCCACCATCGTTATCGACTGGTTTAACATTTCCGTTTTTCTCAACAAATTTATATTTTCTTCGATACTCGAAACAAAGTTTGTGTTGTTATAAATATTTTAGGATTGAAATTTGAACAAAACGAAAGAAAAAAGAAAAAGAAAAAAAAACAAAATAATTTCGCGAGAATTTTGAAATTGATTTTAATTGAAATCTGACGTTTAGGTAAGTCACATCCCGACATTCGAGCATCGTTCGGTATTGTGCCGGCACAATACGGTCGCATGTCACAGAGACTGCCCGGGGGGGCAGCCATTGTAAATCGCTTCAATGTCGTTTTCAAGCTCATTTCGAAGAACAATTTTGCTTAAAATAAAAGAAATAATCGAAAAAAGAAAATGTGTGAGACAATGGGTGACGCGGCGAGCAATTTCATTTTTGACGCAAGCAGCATTCAACGAGCATTTTTTGTGAATTTTTGAAGGTTTTTCACCTGGAAAAACCATCAATGGGCTTTTATTCGTGGAATTCAAAGCCATTTCGAAGTTGAGGGAATTTTCCTCGAATTTGTTTCCAAAGTTTTTTTCTTGGAACATTTCCAGAGCTTTGCTCATCACAATGCGTATGACAGAAGTCCGGCAACTCCCCGGCTCGAGATTACGAAAAGTTTCGTCAAACATCTTTTTGCGCAAAAACGTAATCTCGTCGATTGCCCACGCAGCGACTCTTCGTGCAATCATCATTTTTGTTTAGCTTTTTTGTGGCATGATCAATGTATTTTTGAAAGGATTTTGTCAATTTTGTTTTTTGGTTATTTGATTTTGCGTTTCATCTGTGGGTTACTTTTGTGTTATGGTTCTTGGCATTTGTCAAGGCAATGCCGCTACCCAGGGAGCATTCCAATCGATATTTTTGACGGAATTGTTCCTGGCAGGCATGCATCATCTACCTATTCTGTTTTGATTGTTTTTGTTGAGTTCGAGAGGCGTAGGCTCAAGTTTCAGCGAAATAATTGCGGTTTTCTTTCTCTCACTGTTTTCATTCGGAATGGCATGCGTACAGTTCGGGAATCGAGGGAAATCCAACGGTGTTTTATCGACTGATGCCGGGTTCAACGGCCCAAACCAACAAATTTCATACGTTCTATCTGCAACAGAGACCCGACAATGGTGATACGTGGGCTGACATCAAAGTCAACCATCCGCTGGATTACGAAAGCATCAAGGAGTACAATTTGACGATTCGCGTGGAGGTGAGTCATGTTTTTACTGTGTTTTTCTTCCGTTTCGACTGTTCCATTCCGGTGACGAAAATCGATCATTCAAATTAGAGCCGGAGCGTTCTTTCTCTGTTTCGCGCCTCCCTCTCTGTTTCGCGCCTCCGTTTCTCTGCAAACGAACATTGCCATTGCTCTCCATCCCAGCATCCAATAACTTCTCACGGATGTCGGTGTTGTTATGAAGGAAATCGTTCCGCATCGAAATTTATTCAAAATTAAATGCAAATGCTGTGAACACATTGAGCATTTGGTGAAACATATGCGAATAATTTATATCGTATCGCATCTGCATTGGACTGTTCCATCGTAGTCGAAATGCGGTGCATGAGTGTGCCATTCGAATTAGAAATTTCGGTCACTTTTCCACGGGGCACGATTCAAATTAGTTTCGTGGAGTCGTCCTCGGGACACGAACACTATAGTAATTACTAAATTGACAATTCGTCTTACAGAACAATGGTGCCCAGCAACTTGCCTCCGAGGCAACAGTTTACATCATGTTGGAAGATGTTAACGATGAGATACCGTTGTTCACCGAACGTGAACAGGAAACGGTGCTGGAAGGTGAGCCGATCGGCACGAAGGTCACTCAAGTGAACGCCATCGACAAGGACGGCACATTCCCCAACAATCAGGTAAGCATCGCCTTCAGACATGACTAGTTCATCCCCACTGACTGACCAACGAATCATTCCAGGTTTACTACTACATCGTCGACTCACCACGGAACGAGGGCAAAGAGTTCTTCGAAATCAATTTGCAAAGCGGCGAAATCTTCACCAAAATCGTATTCGATCGAGAAAAGCAAGGCGCTTATGCATTGGAAGTGGAAGCCCGTGATGGTGCACCATCCGCTCGTCCAAACAGCAACGGACAACCGAATTCCGGTGAGTCATTTAATTTCATTGTATTCCAATCGAGACGGTTGCCAAAGACGAAGACTATTTCTCTCGAAATCAACGGGCAAAGTGGTCCCCCGGAAACGTTTCCGGGCGTTACAAGACAACGTCGTCGGGGAGACATCGGCGCCATTGACAAAACCCTGTCGAAATTGTCGCCAAACAATTCGATTCATTCCTTTCCTCTCGTCGATGTCAAAAGCAGCAAGCAGTTAAAGAAACTCGAAAGAGCAATAATACTTCGGTTGAACGTTAGCGACGTTTGAGATAATAATCGTTTTATCGCTTTCGCCGAAATGGCGGGGGGAAAGAGAAGAAAAAATGGCACAAAGTTTTCTTGAGTTAGCGCTTATGAGGAATAGACATACCCAATCCGACAGTCCCATATGAATGCTTAAGCGACAACTGAGGGATATCGAACCGGCGATAAATCTCAATCATTTTTAAATGCGATTTGATTTCGTTGGAATGATATCTGCCGTCGATTCGATATGACGACAATTCATACATAACTTATGCGAGACACATCCAATGGGGCACTTCCGGTGTCACAGGATGCGTAGCAAAATGCCATTACAAATTGGCATTGACGATATTTCCTATGCAGATTTACGAGCGTCGTACCATTGAATACAATGGAATGCGGCATCCAATCCGTGATTCTGCCCGAATATTAATCAACTGCACGGATGTTGAAAAACAATGCTTTTGATTGATGTCGACGAGCGAAAGATAAGAGCCTCGTCATCCAACTCTCGAGATTGGTTGTAGCCCGGAAAAATTTGGGTTGAAGCTCTCAGCCCGTTTCACCATCGCAATTAATGAGAGACAAATGGCTCCTTTTCCCTGCCCGTCAGACTGCGAGAATATTTTAGCGTAATTGATTTCCACATGATGGCAAATTAGAATTTCAACACGAACAGAACGAGGCTCCATGCCGAATAGCAAATGAAAGGGACGGAAACGCACCAGCAAGCTATTCGACATTGGCGTTGAGCATGCGCAACGTTGCAACATTTCCCCAGTTTCATCGTTTCTGAAACAATTATTTGTGTCATATCGCTTCTATGATATTATTGTCTGTTGTGTTTCGAGAGCTGCCTTGCGAGAAATTTAATATTCAAATAGTCGATCGCAACGTTCCAACGCGTGTGTGCTGCTGCTCCGCGGAAATGTTTCTGTCACATTTGCGAAATGTTTGCTTGTCGATGTGTTTCATTCCGAAGCCGCTGCGAAGTTTGAGTGGCTGCGAGTCGAGAGTTGCGTCAAGGGTTTTCGTTCGACAAACGACGGGATAATCATCAGAATGTGTCAGAATTTGAATCTTGAGAAATATTTCAATCAATCAACGGGATTTGATCGATTGAATCGGAGCGCAATTGAATCGTTGGGGTTCCGTCGTGTGTGAATAACGAGGGATTTACGTGTGTGTTTGCTTTTTTGCGCGGAAAAAGACAGTGAACGAGGTGTTTGCTCGAATCGAATTTGCCAGAGGAAAGGCGTGAGTTTGGTACTTTGCCTTCGCTGGTGGCTCAGCGGTGAAGCTCCGATGACTGTGGAATGGAATGAAGAATGAAAAATTAGTCGAAAAAAAGTTGAGACAGTTTGATTTAGCACTCGAACCGGCATCGTATCGGCTCCGCTTCATTGCCAGCGGAGTGTAGTGAGAGTGGCTTACGAGCCCTGTGAAATATTATGACAACAAATCGTCGACTAACTCGCCCAACTTCGGGCAAATATGAAGCGAAATTGGGATTTTCCTTCCTTCCAGCCATCTAATTGATTTACGATGCCTTCATTTCCCATTATGATTTGAATCAATGCCGCGCTCCGGGTGAAATATCGCCGATAATAATTGTCCTGAACGAACAACTTTTCTTCCGGTCGCTTTGAGCCAGAATTTCTTTTTCAATTTCTTCGGGTTTTTTGCTCGGTGATTTTCTGGCGCCAGCCAAAAGGATGACCAATTCTGTGCATATTCTCGCTTCAATTTCCCACTCATTGGAATAGCAAATCATCGTCGACAGTTGGTCGTAAAGTTTTCGCAAAAGTTGTTTTTCTTTCTGGCTCTGCGAAAAAAAGGGAAAAACAACAACAAAAACCAGAGAAGCCATTTGTTAAACATTCTGTGAAAAACACGAAGTGCAAAACTAATCGGGAAAATGTGAAGCGGTGAATGCGAAATGCTCGAGTATTTATGATGCTTTTCGAAGAACTGTTGTGTTTTCCGATGCGTGTTCGTTTGTTAATCTTTCATTTTGTTGTTCTCACTGGTAAGTTGCATTCGCTTTTGATTTGGGTATTGTTCATGTTTCAGCAAATCGAGACAAACTTGGAACGTTTCAACAGACAGAAAGAATGTGAATTGTGTAAGCTCGAGAAAGCGACTCATGTTTGCGAGTTGTATTGTCGTTAATGCATTGGCTTGGTGCACAACGAATCGAGAAGAACGAAGAAAAACCGGGAATTACAGCGATGCTTTTCCGTTCTTGTATTTTTCCGAAACTTTGCTGCACTGACAGTCGACGAGTCAAATGAATGGAATGCCCGGAAAACGCACGAACAATAAGAGAATGGATGTGAAAAAGAAACCTCAATTGAAACTCACATAAATCATTGAGAATTGTTCTCGGCCGGCCCCCCACCCGCATCCTATTCCATTCAATTCGGTCCTCACCCATCAGCACCCCCTCCCACTGGCCACCCTCTCACCCTCCCACGACCCCATCCAGGGTTCTGGTACACAGACTATCAGCCAGCGTTTCCACGCTAAAGACCCATCCAAACACTAATTGGTATGATTTTGCCCGGCCTTAATCGATGTTGGCAACCGCAAATTTAAATCCTCATCAGCTCATCATCATGCTGTAATTGAAAATGCATGGAATCGTTGAAGGATTCGATGAGTGGAATCGGATAATTAAATTTGCCATTTTAAAATCTCCGAATGGAGCGCATTTCGTCTCTCGCTTCGAACTGAATCGCCGAACGTCGTTTCACTTGAACTCGCAAACAACATTGAATCACAAAAACCGCTTGTGCAATTCCCACAAAATTTCCAATTGGCAATGCCAATAACACTATTCGGCCCCCGCTACACAAACTGCAATGTGCAAAATGAGAAAGGAAGCGAAAAAAGGAGACGGGGCTTTGTTGTTGCCTCGGAATTGAGGTCGCGCGCACAAGAATGGCCAACAGCACAGTACAGCACATGTCCAATACGGGAAACAGACTCCCGCTACCGAGCATAAGAACCGAATAGTACGAGGGAGAATATTATACGTAAATCGAATTCTCTCTGGGACGATGACATCGTTTTCAGTGATGCTCATACCGCACCCAAAGGAGTACAAGGTACGATGCTTGTGCCAGTGCAAATGGCATAGATGACAAAGTTGTCCAAATTGAAAATGAAAATGATGCACAAATTGTTCAGTGTGCTT
Source organism: Lestremia cinerea (assembly GCA_027564135.1). NCBI lineage: Eukaryota > Metazoa > Arthropoda > Insecta > Diptera > Cecidomyiidae > Lestremia > Lestremia cinerea. Next base: position 4,466 of record JANSTV010076561.1, on the reverse strand, counting down.
GCGATAGCTGGGTGAAGTGTGAAGCTCAATGGAAATGCTCGCCGAGACAAAGCAAATAATAAGAAATAATTACTAAAGTTAATTTCTCGCGAAATTAGTTCAGTGCAATAATTCGATTAAAGTTTTTTTTTCGATTTTTTTTTTGTTTTTTTTTCGCGCTTTGCTTCTGCTCGTTCGATGGGCTGCAACCCGCGCAACTTGAAGAGCGCTAATAGTTTTGAGTGCATTTTGCACAACAACAATGAAAATTAGTGCAATTGCAAGTTGGAAGCTACTTTGAAATTGTGCGTCGAAAACGGGCCGCCCGCCAATGCGGAAAGCTCTCGCGTTGATTTCAGGCTCGTTTGATGTGATTGTTTTCTTCAAAGAAACTTTACCGCAACGATGATTGCTTCTTGTTCCAATGAAATGAACATATTTTTTTGAAGTGATGGTTGATCCGCTTAAAATCTTTTGGGTTTTGACAAACAGCACGTATTTGGGTAGGTTCACTTGGATTTATCTCTCTTTTTGATGTTTTCCCTGACGAATTGATGTTGCTCGAACGGCATATGTCGCTTCTTTGAGTGAGGACGACTCAAATGATGCTATCAAATCTGTCGACTGTGAGTAATATGCCTCGCTGTCATCAACGAATCAGGCAACACTGACGCGCGTCAGCCGTTCGATCGCCATAACCCAAAACAAGTGACGACAGTATCGCGGTGCATTTCACGACTTCAAGTTGAACAAAAGAAATTAAAAATGTCATTGAATCGACCAGATCCGTTTCGTTTTCGCATCGGCACCATACTTTCGGATTGTAGCGAAGTGGCCGATCACAAAGTGAACGGAATTTGCTTTTCGCAGAACGGGGATTATCTCGTGTCAACGTACAAATCGGACAAGATGATTGTGCACGATTGCGATAGTGGCCAACAATCGCAGACGATACCGACCAAGAAATATGGTGCAGGACTCGTACAGTTCACACATTCAAACGATATGGTGCTTCAAACATCTGTCAAAGTGGACAACACGATACGATTGCTGAATATTAATGAGAAGAAATTCGTTGCGGAGTTTTCCGGGCACACGGACACGGTCATCGCCTTGTACATGAATCCAAAGGAGAATACGTTTGTGACGAGCTCTGTGGACGGAACTGTGCGACTGTGGGATTCGCGAACGACCTTGTGCGAGGGATGTCTGAATCTGGGCGATTGTCCCATTCCGAATTTCGATCCCAGCGGCAATTTCATTGCCGTCGGTCTCAAATCGAACACCATTGAAACCTACGACATTCGCGCCTTCAACAATGGACCGTTTACGTTCTTTCCGCTGGGCGTCAAAGACGACTGCAACTGGACAAGTCTGCAGTTTTCGAGCGATTCCAAAACCATTTTGATAAGCACAAACGGCTCGATTATTCGTTTGGTGGACTCGATGCATGGAACCGCTTTGAACACCTTCAAATGTGAGTTGACTTTTCTGCTGGCAAATTTCTCCGTCAGACCGTTACTGATTCGCTTCTTTTGATTGTTGAAGCTCGCAAGAACACGTCAAAGATCCCGATGGAGGCGGCTTTCAGTGTTGATTCGGAGTACATTCTGTCGGGGAGCTCGGACCAGCGAATTCACGTGTGGAGCACAAAATCAAAGCAGAAACTGTCACAAATGTCCAGTCGACAAGCAGGCCCTGTTCAGCATTTGCAGTTCAGTCCGAAATACAAAATGTTTGCGACGGCCAGCTCGGATGTTGCTTTGTGGGTGCCCACCAGCACCGAAGACGATACAAACGGCGAAGTCTAGAACTCTCTCTGGATGTGAGACATTTCAAAGATGGAATGGCAAAGATGAAAGCAAGCCTTTTCATTAGTTTTTTTCTTTTTTTTTATTTTGTTTCGTTGATTCATTCTTCGGGTTACATTGTTATCGAATGACAATGCTCAATTTTAACGAAAATCAATTTGTTTCGAGTCACGTCGACTCTGTCCTTCGAAAAGAATAAATCGAAAAATTTTCGACATTCGAGAAAAATACCGTCGTTTCTTTGGCACCAGATGAAAGGACCGACCGACTCGTACGTCGGATTCCCAAAATGGAATAATAAAAAACAACAACAACAACTTTTATATTTTCAGTGACGAAATTCATTCGCATCGGCATTGCTGATAAAAACGACAATCCACCCTATTTCGACAAAGCACTCTACGAGGCTGAAGTGGACGAAAATGAGGACATTCAACACACGGTACTTACTGTCACCGCCAAAGATCATGATGAGTGTAAGTACCGAATGGTGTGCATCTCTGTCGACGAGCATGTTCTCACCGTTGACGAGGAAAATTCCTTCTGAAGTTGTCCCATTGATTCGATTTTCATTTAATTTTCACGTGTTAATCGGATGAGAAATGTGACGACATCAAAAGGCGATGTGGGAGGTGTATTTTATTCGATTTGTCTTCCTCAATTGAATGTCGGGTGCTTCGGGTAGACCGAGGCAAATCCAATAAGATGGCGACGAGAAATTGACATTGGCATTTCTTTGGTTCGCATAAATTCAATTACGAGAGCCTCAATGCTCCCTGCCCGGTCACCGTTGAACTTTCCCGGCAACAGCACAACATTTGACCTGGACATTTGATTGTTCTGTTTCAGCCTCACGTATTCGATACGAGATCACAAGCGGTAACATAGGCGGTGCTTTTGCTGTGAAAAATATGACCGGGGCCATTTACGTGGCTGGTGCGCTCGATTACGAAACCAGGAAACGTGTAAGTATGCTAACCGTGAGATTTTCACATGAATTTGGGTTTTTCGGCCTCAAAATAGAAATCACGAGAAGAAAAAACTGGGGAAAAAACGATGAAAATATTGAAACGACGACGCCATTGTGTGCATTTGATTTATCTCGAAGAATAATTCACATTAAAAATGTCGTTTCATTGCAAACTCCAGTACGAACTTCGATTGGCTGCCTCTGATAACTTAAAGGAAAACTACACCACGGTTGTCATTCACGTTAAAGATGTTAATGACAATCCGCCAGTATTCGAACGGCCAACATATCGAACGCAAATCACTGAAGAGGACGATCGAAATCTACCGAAACGTGTGCTACAGGTCATTTTGTTGTTGGCAATTACTATTCAAACAATGTTGATGTCCTGCCTTGTGGCTTTTGTGTAGAGCGAGTGTGTGTGTGTCGCATGTGTGCTATTCTGTATTTGTTCTGCTATTCCCAGAGATGAGAAGTTGTTTGCGTTCATAGCACTTCTGTTTGATGATTTTGTGTTTGTTGTTGTCCATTTAACTCACCTCTGTTTCGTCTAGTACATGCTGAAGCTGGTCGCCTCGGACAGCTTCAACGAGAATTACACGAAAGTTGTCATAACCATTCGAGATACCAATGACTCGCCGCCAGTGTTTCCACAGAACTGGTATCATCACGTTGTCGATGAGGACCTCCCGGCTCCGTTCACCATAATGCAGGTCTCGTTGGATTTCAAGAATCCCTATCAATCTCTTATGTTATCGGTGGACGGATGATCATTCGCTACTTTAATCAGCTCAAGTGATGTTTTAAACTGGAAACATTTCACTTTGTCGTGATTTACTGGTGACGGTTGCTTGGTGTTCGGCAATGCATTCCGTATTCAATTGAATATTCGATGCATGCAATTTCCATTTTAACTTTTTGCTAGTATGATTCCTAATGCACTCAAATGAGATGTTACTTTGGGGATTTTGCCATTGGGTGGATGTGAAAGCGATGCTGACATGGAGCTCTCAACTTAGCATTTTCCTACTCGTTGTTACCGCTTATTTAATATTTCAGCGTATATATTTGGCCTCATTTGCTATTAGTTAGCGTTAAGTTAATGCATGGATGCGTCTATGGGTGTGTGAGTGTGTGTGTGTGCGTGTATGTGTGCTTGAAAGAGCACCCGAAGCTAGTGAAGCATAATCTCCACTTTTGTGCTCATGAGCTTGCTGCTGGTTGTGAGAATGACAGCGCCTTCGCCGAAGTGCGACATGAGAATGATGTCTGTGTGAAATATGGTTGACTTGCATGTAAGCTGCTTTCGAGAAGAGCTTGTATCGAATTTGGCTATGTTTGGTGTGGTATTGCGTTGCATGTCGTAGATGAAATGGAGCTCAGAAAAGAGTGGATGATGAATCTGTTTTCGAATTGTAGGTTACCGCAACAGATGGCGACAAAGATCGACCTCAGAATATCGTGTATTTCCTAACGGGACAGGGTATCGATCCAGACAATCCGGCCAACAGTAAATTCGACATAAATCGAACAACTGGCGAGATTTTCGTGCTGAAACCATTGGATCGAGATCAACCGAATGGGCGTCCACAATGGCGATTCACCGTTTTCGCGCAGGATGAAGGCGGCGAAGGACTTGTTGGCTACGCTGACGTCCAAGTCAATTTGAAGGATATCAACGACAATGCTCCGATATTCCCGCAAGG
>JANSTV010076539.1:0-10147 GCA_027564135.1 Lestremia cinerea | reverse complement strand
ATGTACTGTTTTTATCTTCTTGTCTCTCTTTTACCCGCTGATTTTTTTGTTCGTTCAATTTCGAATATACACTTTAAAATCAGCTCAAACATTATTTGTATTTAATTTTTTCGTGTTTTCGCCTGCCATTTTGAATGGTCTTTTGATATTATTATTCATCAATGCAAATGATTAAAATAAAATACACACATCCAATGTGCATTGAAAAAATTTGATTCAGAATGGAAAATGAAAACAATGTGAAACCAACAAAGAGCCCAATACCCGTCCATCAACGAAACCAATAACATTTTTTCGAAAAGAAAAAGGAAAAGAAAAAGGAAAACTCTGATTAAGTCTCTAGTTCTTTCGGTTTTCTTGTCATTTGGTGTATTTTCCGTCATTTTGTTTTTGCAATTCAAAAGAAAAAACACTGTGGCAGAAAAACATCCAGCGAGGAGCCAGAAACAAGATCGGTTCAGCCCAACACGCGCGCATCATCATTTCAGACATTCATAGTGCTAGCATAGCATGCAAGCCGAAACACCTGACACATGCACGGTTTGAATTCAAAGTTCGTTATTTCCCCAAGTAGCGTTTTTGTGGAGTTACTGCCATTAACTCTGCTGCCTTCGTAGTCACCGTCGCCGTTGCCTACGAGCTTTCCTATTCATTCACAACCCTGCTGCTCGCATTGGAGACATAACGCACATAGCGATATATGAGTTAGAGTGCATTTTTCTTTATCGTTTTTACTCTTCTTTTTTGTTTCTTTCTTCTGCTATTCTGTTTCTTTGCTTTTGCGCATCCGACCGCTCAACCACTCGACCAGTTGACCACCCGACCACTCGACCACTCGACCACCCGATAATCCGGCGGTCTGAATTTCGGCGAGAGAGTGCATTGCGGAATGTATTTAGTGGCAGCATCACAATACGAACAAAGTGTATCGTTTATGCAATTGCATGTAAATCAATGTCATTCATTGAATGAATGAATCGCAACGAATAAATTCAATGACCATTTCAGCAATTGATTATTAGCAATACAAGGTTTCAGTCATTTTATGAATGATATGCGATCGTCGCTCAAATTTTATGAATGATATGCGATCGTTGCTCAAATGGCACTTTTTCGTATTTAGTTGTTTTTTTTTTTTGGAGTGATTTGGAACGTGAGATCGCATGCATGAAATTGTCTCAGTGCAATGTAGGTGGCGGAAGCTACTTCAATCGCGTTCATCTTAAACACAATTTCAACTTTACAACTGACTGCACCAACTCTGAAAACATATGCTCGCGCTATACGACATTTCCCTTGGTATGCTGGGTCAATTATTTTCTCAATTGGAACATCCCCCGATGCTACATGCTTCGGATATTAAAATCAGTTTACAATGCATTTTTGCTGTCCACTAGCATTTCGTATCGGCAATTTATCAATAGCTGTTCTTTACCGAACAAATCATGACATTAAACTGATTACGTTCATCGTTCATCATCAAAAATCGATTATTCTTTCCGCTTGTCGTGCGACAAACGAAAGATTCTTCAACAGAAATTCATTCGCCACTTGGCTCTGTGCAAGTGCAAGTAGGCATTTGCAACGACGAATTATTTCGGAGTACACATTGGCACTTAAGTATTGTCCGCTCGCCATTATATTGCGATGATCGATTCTTCATTTTTCCCCAGTTCTTCTCTGTTTTTCTTGTCCATTTAGTTTCTCTCTTTTTCCATCTTTTTTTCTTTCTTTATTCCACCCATTTTTTATCTTCATGTAGTTTTTCTCCTGCAATAATTGCGAGCAACACAAACACAAAAACAATTAAAACGAAAAGTCAATTTTCACGGCCGTTCATCTCGGCAATATATAATGATAGATTTTAGATTCATCATCAATACACACTATTTCATCAGATTACGTTCCATTGTGCTCAAGTGCACGGCTATGCCAGTATGTACTTTGACAGTATGTGTTGCCGTCTTATTCGTTCATTCAAACTGCCACTATCTTTATAAACGATAGTTAACTTTAAAGTATTTTCATTTAGTTAATTTACCAGAAAACAAAACGAAAGAACAATCAGTAAACCCCGCGAATCAAATATGCATTAGAACCAGCTGAATATGTATCTTCAACTGGCAAAAATTGTATATTAGCCCGGCTAACGATTCCCGGAACTCATACTGTTTGATTTGACGTTCATATAAAACCGCCTGTACGACAGAATTTGCTCGGAGGCATGCTTCATCAAGGCAACAGTAGGATGATCCAAGCAGTTCACTTTTTCACTATCGATTTTTCAAATTGTTTAGAACAATGAATGGTCTGAACTGGACTTAAACTTTTCAGTCTTAGCCACTGGACTCATGAGGACTCGAACGCAGTCCATAGCGTTGCAAGACTCGTACTTCACAAAACATTGTTGGTAATACCGAAAGGAACAGGCATTTCTCTAGTAATTTCTCTGGTGATTCGATTCAGTCAACTCTCTACTACTTTTGAATCAAGCAGGACCTCAACGGCCCAGTAATCAAGAGCTTTGTCTGCACACTGACGAGCTTGGGGTTCGACTCCCAGTGAAACGATGCTCAAGCCCAGACCAGACCAGAAAAACTCTCTAAAAAATTGGGCTTTCAACAGCTGAAAAAAATCAATTTATAAAATGGATGCAGAAAAACAAAATCGTTTTAAGAGAAAAATATTTCAGTCATTTTTTTACCTTGCCATTTTTTACCGTAATGTCAGAAAACGATCATTTTTCTCCTGTCAGAAAAGTGATCTTTTGTCTGTTAATGTGGTAAAAATCGGTGCTAAAATTGCAGACGAATGAATATTTTTCAATGAACGGTAGGAAAAATGGCTGACATATTTTTCTCTAAGTACATTATAACACCACGTTGATGAAAGCGATGATATTCAATATGACTTTCCTCACAAATATAAAATGTGTATATGTATAATACATATAAATGACTGCTGAAAAGATGGATGAGAGTAGAGGAGAGACTATGGCACCACGCTGATAATATGTTATTTGGATTCTGTATTGTGTTTTTTGGCTATTGACCTTTGTGATTGCGATTGATGTAAATCCCGACAAGCAACCCAGCATGTTCCACTGATCGGAATAGCGCACCTGTAAGCAATCAATTTAGTTAAATTATCTTTTGTTGTGATAAGTCAAGTGCCGAGCGAATGGCTTAGATTTTTGGCCAAGAGTTTACTTGCAAGAAGTATTATGTACATGCGGCAAGAGGAAATCCTTTTATAGACGCGGAAAAATTCCAAATAGCACTGCTTTCTCTGCATTTAACAGTTTTGTGATGTATGCTTCTCGTTGGTATTTGGTTTTCTGTAATTTGCTTCTGTGCCCCTTCAAGATTTTCTTTATTTTTTTCGATGCTTTTATACTTATATTTAATGAATATCTGTAGCGGAAAGCATTTATGTACTGGAAATTAGAAGAATAAAATTGTGAATCAGAACATAATGATTAAACGGCAATTGAAAATTCAAGCAATAGAACGAACCAATGCCCGTATAAAAAAAAACAACACTTACACTCCAGTGCTTGCTTCAATTCTACCAATGCTTGCAAATGTTTTTCATTCGCCGTTTTCGAGATTCGTACGCAACAAAATGACGATACGACTAAAGGTTTGTCGCTAAAATGTATTTCATATGCACGGAATAAATTTCGAAACAAACGAAAACAAATCTATGCTTTCTGGTGTTGTCTGGTAGTTTTTCTTATTTTCTCCGTTGATTTATTCATATTTATGCATCAAATATAGCCATTAATTTTGCGATGTGTCATTTTCGATGGACCACACATATATACAGGGCTTATTTTCAAATAAAAGAAATCGATAACGGTTTTATTCAACTGTGTAAATATTTCATCGACAATTTAAGAAATTGTCTATTCTTAAATTGGGTTTCAATTTGAATTCGAAACAAAGAAAAAGAAGCAAAAATAAAAGACTTTTGAGAAAATTATTTGACTGGTTGTCACGTAACGAACGAAAATACAGCCGACAGTTAGAAATAAGTTCTAAAAGTTATTTTTCCGTGTCGACGCAACATAAAAAAAAACAACTTGAATTCATTTCTCTATTCTCCTTTCTTCCATTTTTCAAGACTAAAATCTTAAGCAGCCTCAAGATCCTAATTTAAACGAATGGAGGAAGAAAAAATAAAATACTTTACGTAAATTCTTCTTCAAAAAAAAACAAATAAATGAAAAATCTATGAGGAAGTAAAACTCAAGGGGAAGATACGCCAACATTGAGCGAGAGATAGAGAGAGAAAACATAGCCAAGTACTAAATTATCCAATTTCTTCTTCGTATATCTTTTAAGCACATACCTACTCCGTCGTCTTCTGTATACGCAATTGAAGCTTTAATGGTGGTAATCTGAAATAGAATATTATAGTCCTATCATAGTGATGCTGTTGGTGCCGCTCAGTAGTGGGTGCCAAAGCTGGTGCTGATGCAGGTGCAGGTGCTGGTGCTGGTACTGTAGCTGCTGTTACCGATGACGATTATGGCAATGACGATGATGCTGATGACGGTGGCAAATTGTTGTGGGTGGTTGTCGTTTCGTCGGCGAAACCATTTTTTACGACAGTCTATGTATGCAATCTGTAACGCACCCCACTGGAGATTGAGGATTCAAGGCCCGATGATGAAAAGAAATAAGGACCAAACTCAATGGCACTCTTTCCTATATATCTATGACTCCTTTGCAGCAACCGCAACATAAGAAACAGCAACCGTGCAAACATACAGTGCCGAACCGAAATGGATTGTTGTTAGGATGAGAAATGAGAATAGTTCCACAATGGTATCGCTAGACTTGGATTTTTGTATTTTTGTACATAGCCATGAAAAAGAATCGATGTACACACACACACACACACACACGCACACACACACACACACGCACGCACGCACGCACTCACACATACAAACGGACACACACACACACGAACACACACACACACACACACACACACACACACACACAAAGACACACACACACCCACACACGAACATACACACACACAGAAGCGCACACACACACACAGAAGCGCACACACACACAAGCACATAACACACACTCACAAACGCCCAGGGAAACAGGCGATGATGATGATGACGACGATGATGAAAGGCAACGCCGATGTGATAATCGTCGTAAAAATGAACGAGAGGCATGAAAAAGGAAAAATGTTATGTGTAGGCACGTGTTACCCGGGATACTTTCCTGTGCGATTTTTACGTATGCGAAATGCGTTAAGATTTGTGCTGCAGAAACGACCGTTCACATCGATAGAGCTTTCTAACAAATTTGCGAGAAAAGACAAAAGCCCGATCAAGCAAAAATAAATCAAAGTAAACCAGAAGCAAGGAAAGAATCATTGGTCGGTTTTTCCATTCCAATTTCTTCATTTTTTAGCACGTGTGCATTACATTTTTCGTTGTTCCAGCCGTGGACAATCGGCTAAATGACCGATCGACGAACGAGGAGACAGAAAAAGTTGTGCGCTAGCGCGATAACGGCGACCTTACTCTGACGATGTAGGAATATTCGACTATTAATTTTCTTTAATTTGCCTACCGGTGAAGTTGGTAGCCATTCTAACCGACCGGTAATTGCTTTCTCTGAACTCATCAACTATCAAAACTCTTTTCGTTCAAATAAGACGCGCGCGCAAATTTTTCAATTGGACTAGTGCAGTTCTTCAATTACTTCAGTCCTCAACTTTCGCGGCAATAACCATTGAAAAAAGCCAAAAAGATGTCGAGCAAAGTGGCACGAGCCAAGTACCTATGAGTATTTTATCTTGAAGCCCTATTTCAACGACTGATAAGTTAATATCCTAACGTTTACGATAAGTTGAGAAAAATGTAGAAGAAATCATAAATTATTAAGGGTAGGATCTCCTTTCATAATCAAGTTACAGTGAGCAACCAAATACAGAATCATGCAGTTTTCGGTTGTGTCTCGACTTCAAAACTGGTGCACCTGCCGCTATTTTCATCGGTTCGCGATCTGTTCCCGAAAGAAAAAATTGAAGCCTACCCAATTCCAACAATACAGCGTATATTATTTGATGCGTTGTGCCTGTTTCATCGAAACATTGATGGTATACATCTGGTGAAGGCGACCAAAACAAAAATAGTTGTTCAACCTGCTGGGCGAATGCGGTAGTTTGAGGGTTAACAGTGCCGTTAAAACATACTTTGTTCATTCAATCCTGTGCATTCTTTCTTCTTTTTCGCTGCTGTTGCTGTTGTTATGGATAACGACGCGTGCTCATATATTCAGATTCGCTTTATAATACGAAGACTTAAACATTTCTCTTCAGTCGACGAGACAGTGCAGTGGGCGAAGCAAACATGACTATGAAATAACATTTTTGTGGAAATTTTTAATGCGATAAATTTCGAGTTGGGCTACGATCATTAGCCGCCATTTTGTTTCTTAGCCTCTTGACATACATGGGCAACCAGGGGGTGATTACCTGTCATAGTTTTTAGTAAAATTAATGTAACTCAAAAACGATGGATTTTCCATATCTAGCCGCCTTTGCGCAATTGTTGCAATATAAACCACTTCGTCCCATCAGAATATTTTTCACAAATACATGCGGCATTCTTTACTTCCCTGCATTGGTTTTGCGATTTTGAAATAATTGATTGATTGTGAAAATTTTGTCGGCGACAAACTTTCAAGTTGGGATAGTTCCTAATCGTTAAGGGGAGGCTTTGAGCTTTCTTTTTGAAATTTGGCCTGCTGTGTTGCGCCTTTGAAGGTGTTCCTGCTCTCTTGTTTTGTGCCTAAAAACTTGAAATTAGTCAAGTATCGGTCAGGATTACGTCAAAAGAAGACGGCTAGGAGTACAGGATTCACACCGCGATGGAAAGCAGTCTGAATTAAATTCATGAACGATTGCCTGAAATGTCAGCGAGTTCTTCCCGATATCCATTTTCCGAAACTGGAAAACTTTCATTCTCTCTCTCTCTCTCTCTCTCTCTCTCTCTGGTGGAATATGATCGAATTTGAACATTTCACCACTCCAAAACGACTATTGACGAGTTCAAAGATGATGAACTGATAGGAAATTTTTTGCGTTTAGCAATGACGGTCATGAGGATGCTGTATGTACTAGCAACGAGAGCAATGACGACGACATTATATAAACTCATTCATTCCCTTTATTTTTTCTTCCGTTTTAACTTGACGGTTTTTTTATCTCCATGATCTCTTGCCCCGTCAGTTCTAACACATGGGAATGATAAAAACGAGCTAAATATTTTCTCTCATTCCAAAAAATAAAAAATATATTTTTTCCGGTGCCCTCGTTCCTATTTTTTGAGGTTTTTCTTTCGTTCATTCGTTTTGTTCTTTATTTCAATCTCTTTTTTTCTCATTCGTTATATATCAAGCAATGACGATGGCGCAGAACGGCGAAGAGAGAGTAACATCGACAATGACTATGGCGACGATAACGACGGCGACAAAAACAACAACAGCAACAACGTTGCACACAATCTCATACGACATATCTAGTATAATAAAAATATAATAGATAAAGCAATGCACCAAATAGAACACCTCCAGTGTGCCCGGGTCTCTTGAAAAATTACACAATCCGCTTTTTTAATTGGAAGCCACCCATTTTTTTAAACCACCCATCCATTCCGTCTATATAATTTTTCGACTCACTAAATAGGGAACTGGTTGCGACACTCATACTCAAACCGTTGGTTCATTTCTGCCCACCTGCAACTTTGTTGCTCTTCTTCGGTGATGTGATATACAGAATAAAAGCACTGAAAGCAATTTTATGTATATTTTATATTTGCTGGGTGCTTGTTCAACGCTGCACCATTTTTTTCTCTTCGGCGTAATACAAAATTGGTGTGTATTCGCATCGCTCATGGTTCGGTATATACAGCTGTATATAGTCACCCGATCATTCGAACACATACATATGAAGACTATCTGTTGGAGCAGCCACACTTCAAGCTCATGCCAATCGTAGTACTTTTTTTTCGACATTGTCGCTCTAGCTCGAGTCTTTTCAATGGTGGTGTCCATTGTTGCCGCCATCGTCATCGTCAATAGTCACGGGTGGAAGAGAATTTTTTTTTCAATTTGTCTTATTATTATTATTTTATCATCATTATATTTTTATTAATATTGCATCTTTCTTTTAGTGTCTTGAAAATATATCGGCTACTTTCACCTATCCTGTGAATTGAAAACGAGTCTCATTCCATTTCCTATCGATATGCAATTTTGTGGCTTTGCCCCGATGGAAAATTTACTCCTGCTCAACTCCCATTTCTTGTTTTAAAAAAAATGCATCCAGAATATTCAACAACGCGATGTGCTGCTCATCTTGTCTTCTATCTATTGGTCTCTACTTTTATCTCTTGTGAGAAAATCCGTATCGCAGCAAAGTGAGCTGAGCATATTGATCATTATATGGAATCGAATACACAGTCGAGACACGACTTTAGCCGATAGCGTTAAAACATCAAAAATGTATTAGAACTCGGACTCCAGATTCCTCGGTGGAAAAAATGAGAATTTCGCAGGAAAAGCCGGGGTGGTTCAAGTTAAATGTCTCAACTGGATTTACACAGAATTCTCTCTTCTTCAAGAAACTATACTGGGGCCTTAATCAGATCATGGTTCTGAAAAATGTATTTTTTTTATATCTCAGAAATTTTGGACGTTCTACCTTCAGCACTGATTCAAATATTTTTTGATAATCAATATTGCTCGAGCGTCATTATCGAAATGCATATCCGTTTAAAATGATAAATGGCATTGCCACCATCATCAGTATCGTCAAAACACCTAAAATGGAATTGTTAAGAGATATGACAAGCAATCGCGCCCATCGCGCTAGATTTAACAAGCAGAGACTTACTCAGAGTCACAAAAAAAGAAATAAATACAGGCGAAGTCGATGTATCGTCAAATGCAATTTACCCATCAAAAACATTACTTTAATTTACTCACTCGCCGACGGCAGTTTAGAATTATTCGATTTCCACGCGGAAGAGTTCGCAGCGAATCGAAGATGGTCACCGTCGGATGAATTTTTATTCCTGACCCGCATTTTATCAACGTATGCACATCTCTACTCATAGGTTAAACCAAAGTGTGCAAGAGCCATCGCATGCCAATTCAGTTAGTTCTGAAAAATAATACTTGCGATTACAGGAAACGGTGAAATTCTGTCCATTTCATACTGTCGATTTGATGCTCTTTTCACGTGTTGAACGAGCAGCCCATTCAATTTATATCCAGCCTGATTCAGCCTAAAGAAAGATCCCTCGCAATTCAAGTCATCGGATGGCCATCGATCGAAAATCTCATGTCGTCATAGGTGCGCTGTTTGAGGCAATTCCAAAAAGCGGCAGAACGTGTTTGTCACCCTGAAAAATATCTCAATGAGAACACTCATTCAACTGCATGGTTCAAAGATGATCATAGTGACGGTCAAGACCGTGCAGAAATCACTTTTTGAACGCAAACTCGTGATTTTGGAGAAAAGTCAACATAAATCTGGACAAGCCATCTCAAGTGATCTTGTGCGATTTGAAGAAACAGATGATGAACCGATGCTCGAAGTGATATCCACACATAAGAGCGAAATTTATTCAGGCAACTGTGTCGGCTAATAGAAATTTAAGTCTACCAAAGCGATGTTTACATAATTGATAATTTCATCACGGATGATACTGACCATTTCACATGGCTGAGACTCCTACGGACAACGAATGGTTTATTGAATGGTGTTACAGCTACGTATGCCAAACAGCTACACGTCGCCTATATATAATAACGTATTCGCCATTCACAAAATAGATAGCGAGAATTTCTGTGATATGGCACGATTATTACAGTGAAACATGGATGCTAGGCGATACATATACAGACGTGAAGTCAACTTGATTCATGTTTAATGCACCATGCGCATTGCTGTGTGTGTGTGTGTGTGTGTGTGTGAGTGTGTGAGTGTGTGTGTGTGTGTGTGTGTGTGTGTGTGTGTGTGTATGTGTGTGTGTGTATGTGTGTGTGTGTGTGTGTGTGTGTGTGTGTGTGTGTGTGTGTGTGTGTGTGTGTGTGTGTGT
>JANSTV010076528.1:0-10147 GCA_027564135.1 Lestremia cinerea | reverse complement strand
ACATCGAATTTACATGGATTTACAAGAACGTTTCGATGTTAATAATCGAAATGGAAAAACACAATAACTGAGTGAGCAACATCGTATGCGCTTCATCGTTCCGAAACTCATTACTTGTTGTACGAGTGGGATTTTTGTTTTCCATCGTTTCGCTGATATTTTCGTCACATCATTTGCCGAAAAGAGTCGGTGCCGTTTTATTATGGAAATTTTGTTCATTCGCTTCGATTCGACTCTCGTTTCATCGTGAAATTTTATTGTTTTGTTCACCATCCGGTTTTCATCGTACGACATTTTCCAGCATTTTTAATTTTCATAATCGAATCGACAACATTATCCGGATTACAGTTCATTGTTGGGCTGATTGTGATGCTTGCGACAGGCATCGATGTTGAAGCTCCTCGTGAGGCATTTTTGCTAGCAAATTTCCGATGTGAAGTGAAACGAATTTTGTTCGGTGGTCTGGTCTGTTCAGTCCATTTATTCAGTCAAACATAACTTTTACTGATTTGGCATCGCGAATTTCCCTCTGAACAACATTTGCGGGGAGTCCATCGATGACTTTCTTCAGTCTGGAATTGATGGAAATCCTCAGTCGATACTCACATCGAGAACACTCCCATCACTCACCGCATGGATTCCTCATCAAAGTCCCGGGACGATAGCCTCGTTTCTTGGGTAATCGGTTGATTTAACCTTAAACAATTCAAAATCTCCTAAAAATTTCATCAAATCTACCAAAATTCTCTCTTACGAAGGATTATCAGCATCCAAAGCCTCACTCAACTCCCTCAAAGTCACCCAGCCAGTCTTCACAGAACGAATAACCGCTTCCCGCTCAAACCTCGTCTCAACGATTTGCATCATCAAAACACCCTCCCGTCCAACCGAAACCGTTCTTTGCTGATACGTTGGAATGCCTTTGCTATCCCACGAGACTCCCTCACGAATTGAACCGGTGCGTTTCAACAGCAAACCCGACCCGTTCGAAACCAAAACCAACGAAATCGCAAACAGAAACACCAACATTGTCGATCAATCGCTGCCAAACAACTGTCTCGTTTCGAGCGAATTGAATTCGAATCATTTCGATCGAATTGCTCTTGCGGTCGTCGTTGTCAGTTGCGCAAATCGAAGCGAAAAAAAACTCAATCAAACAAAACGATCCAAGCACATTTGTTTGCTTTAGACGTTCCAATTTCCGTCACGTGAGTACGTCTAGTGTGGATGAATCGTTGAGAAAGTGCGTCAAGTCGTGACCTTGAATGAACTTCAGCAAAGTCATTGCGGATCTAAACGACCGTGGCTCATGAAGCCTCCGGTTCCGGCAGCGTCATTGCCGGATCGAATTCATCAGCGAAAATGGAAAAAAAAAAAACAAAATTCTAAACTCATCCATTTCGCCTGAATCAACTCGAACAGAATTGCATTGAATTTCAATCACAGACGAGCAACAATCGAATCCGTACGCAGGCATTCATCTCGGACGAACATTCACATTTCAAATGGGATGCTTCAACGGTGAATGGCGACCACCCCCGCAATCTGTTCGACATGCACAAATCGATTGTCGAACATGACCAATTCAGCCAGCGTTTTTTCTCATTCATTTTTCTTTCATTTTTTTTTCTAGTTCGTCCATTTCTGTGTTGGATTTCAATTACATTCGAATCAGCATAGTGTATTGTAGTGCCGTTTCTATTCGCCGATCTATCAATCAGACGACTCGCCGGCTGTTCAAATACCCTAGCTCGGGTTGAGTACTTGACTGTGCGACTCGACGTTTCGAAAACGAACGAACGATGTTTAATTACATTCTTCAGTGAAGCTGAACGCCACATCGCAATGGGAACGCCGACATTTGACGAACACGTCGATGGCCCATCGGTGATTATCCTCCGAACACCCTTCTGCTTCGAGTGTGTGTGGTTGCTGCTCTTCAGAATCTCTGGACCGCCATCGCCTCGACCATCGTTTCGATTAGATTCCCAATCACAAAACTCGTTGCGCCAAAAAGCGAAAAAAAACCTGGGGTATGCAAAATCCAGAGCCAAACCAGCAAAAAAAAAGCGTTTATTATTCTTACCGAATGCAATGTCAAAGTTTATTTTTCGGTTGAATTGTATTGAATTCAATCCAATGGTTGATCGAAAAACTACGAATGAGGACGACGACGACGACGAGGACGAGGACGAGGACGAGGACTACGACCGCCACCGAGGAAAATATTGCAAATGAGATTTCGTTTACTTTTGTACTTTTCCATTTCGAAAATTTCGCCATTGAATTCTCCCAACGGAATGCAAATCCATTCGCATTCGCAGTCAAGTAGCTGTTCGATGTGTTGCCGGCTGAAACGATTTCATTGAAAATTGTAAACATTTAAGAGAAAAACAAATAGAAAAATGAAATCCGTGGGGAGTTGCCAAAGCCATTCGAATGGAGGACGTCTGTGTCGCTTGCGGCCAACATTGATTTCGTTCCACGAAAAACGAGGGGTTTATTTAACTTTTGCGGGTGAATTTGTTTGTGGATCCCCCTTCCGCCGAAGTTGCATCGCAAAGTTTCGAAATTAATATTCGAATGGAGGTTGCATTCAGTTGATTCTTTAATATTTGGCGTTTGTTCAAGCAAATTCGTGCATGAGAGCCGGGCTGAAGGCCACCTCATGTTTGTCGCACCCAAAAACCGCGATCCAAATGTCCGGCCTCAATTAAACGATCATGAATCACTATTCGATCACATCTCAAGAATTCTTCTGAGAAAAATCCATTCAAAATACCGATACGCTTCCGCATGAAATCATCGCCAACACTTTAATGACATCCCATTTCACAGCTGATCAAAGTCAACCATTTCCCAACAGGCCGGCATTCCTTCGTCTTTGCCGCAACAAAGTCGTAAAATTGTTTTTATTTCGTTTTCGAAAAACGAAGAGGAAAAAAAACAGCCAAAATGTTATCACATTGTCATTACGCATGGTCGATCGGTCGCACATCGAAATCCATGAATTTTCATGATTCAACAAAGTTTACGATTTCCCCAGGTTTTTTGTCGGTCGGTCGATCCGTGGTGTGTCGATTATTTCCATTACATTGTCATTCGAGCGAGAACCACACGGACGGATTTTCAACCGAAATAACGGGTCGATAAAACAACAAAAAAATTATGAAAAATGTTTATGGGTTTTCAAAAGATCATTAAATTTCGTCAAAGTGAGTCGAGGCGAGTTGAGTGATCAAGTGAGAATGTTTGCCGGGCGATTCGTTCTGGGTGACGATTGCATCCTCGATTTAAATTCACTTGCCGCAATGACATGGCTAACACTCGACGTAGATAACATTCGAGAATTGATGATCATTCGGGTTATCCAAACGCAAGTTCGGTGATCTTCGAAGCGAAACGGGCCGATCGTAACGGATCGTGTCTATGGAAGCGCATGTATTAGCGGATGGCCTGTGGTTTTGAAATGGCTGAACCTCAAGACGTTCAAAAGCAATGACTTTTAAATTCCTAATTAATCGTCAACCATTGGCTCAGGCTGACTGTCTCGCTGAGCACATCCCATTGCACTCACCGATCGATGAAATAATAAAATAATTTCAATTTTATTGACAAATAAATATCTCCATTTAATCGTTATTGCATTTCAAAGTGATCGAAAATGGGTCCACAGCAGGCAGGCAGTATTGCTGCGATTTCAAAAACCCCCCACTTCGTTCCCCGTTCCTCTGCGCACTTTACTGCACCAATTGTGCGCATCCGCGAATTAACAATAAAAAATTATTTAATGAAAAATGCCATGGCATCTCTCGCATAACGTTCACGTTGAGCTCAATGTCCAGCCAATGGGCCACTTGCTGGCTACCTACAAGCCAATCCGAACTGTGTGTAATATCGTTGGATTATTAATTGGTCAAATGTGGTGCGGTGACATCGACACCAAACTCTATCTCGGAATGGTCGTTTCGTGGCGTTCATTATTTATCATGTGGGCATTTTTGGTGCAGTGGCGATTCGACTTGGGCACACATGGACGTGTAGCGTTTTCGATGCTTAATTTGGCAAATCGTTTGAAAGAAATTATGGCTGCGTTGAGGTTGTTTGGCTTTATAATTTGCGCAAAATGCCTCGCTTTTTTTTTTTTTGTTTTTTCGCTCGACCGTTGATTCGGTCGCTCGGTTAATGAGCCAATTTGGCTGGTGGACGATATTTCGTGCAGGCTTGCAGGCTTGATGGGAAGGTGACCTGAGGTTCGAGGGGGGTTTTCGCCGTTGGAGTTTCTAGCATGGTGTTTCTGTACGGTTAATGACACCGTTTTGGCACCACCACCTCGGCAGTCAATCAACTTGTGACGAAGAGAATCTGAAGAGAGAGTGAAACAGTCATCGAGGTGGGACGATTCACTCGATTGATTGCTTTCCTCTCACCGAATCCATCCAGTTGTCCGCCAACGACCTGTCACACTGAACTCTCCCCGCCATGAAAAATCGCATCAAAAAGTATAAATCGCTTAAAAAGTAATTTACAAAATCGCTTTTTCGTAAATTCTTTGCGATAAATTTCACGCAAATTCCAGCCAACGAAAAACCATTTCAACCAAACGGTCGTTATGCATCCAACTGCATCAAAATGCAGACAGCAAACATAATCAAATCGACGACAAATTCACCAAAAACAGAAAAACAATGTCGCAGAGACAAACTGGCCGCGATGATGACGGCAACAATGTCAACGTGCATTCGGAGGCGTTTTATTGAAGCAACAAGCATTCATTCGAAATAATAATATTCGATCGAAGCCATAAATTGACCATTCGTGCATTGTATCGGACCAGTTGGCCGCAGCCAGTGAGTTCGATAAAATTCAACAAAATGTTAAATAATCGAATTGAAATCAATGTGCGAAATGAAAGAAAGGAAGAATGAAAGAATGAAAGCAAGAAAAAGGCGATGAATGAATTTGCCGGGGAAAGAAGAGCGACTCATAACGATGACGATGCCCGCGTCCAAGCCAAGCCAAGTCCAAGCCGAACCAAACGCTTGTTTCTTTTTTGATTGGCCACAAAATAAAACCAAAGAAGAAAAAAAAATTATTAAAAACATTTAATTTTATGAGGTTACAAGCTGTGTTTGTCGCATTGTGATGGGGAAAGAGCATTGACAGCAACATTGCATTGGGCCGCAAGCAACGGGCGATTCGTTCTTTCCGAAAACGTTTGATGAGACGCTCATAAAATATCGAAAATTATCGTCGATGTCAGAAATTTTTATATTTTCGCGCGACATGTTTCATAATGTTTGATTTCGGTTTTTATGCGCCAACTTTGTGGACTGCATTGTCGCATCCAGAATCGCATTCACCTCTCGAACCATTGCACCGCGAACCGACATCGAGTGACGAGAGGCGGGGGTTATGTTGCATTCGCCCGGATTGCTATCGCTGGTTCCGCTGTTCCGGCGATTTATCGCATTTATTTATGGATTTTGGCTATTTGTTTTCGCAGCCATCACAATGGCACATCGCCTTCGAGCCAACCATTCCGAATGGTCTCGCAGTCAAGTTGCTCGTTTCGCATGCAACGTGCACATGAATTGTGGGTTTTTTTTTGTTCTTCTCTTTTGCGTTCGCAGCGTTGCGTTGCATTGCGTTTTTTTTTGCGATTCAATTCGCCGAAACCAAAACAGCCGAAAACCGTCTTTTATTGCATTATGACTTTTATGAGTGCCAGCACAATGGCGAATGAAATAAAGGCCGTTTATTTTATTTTTTTTGTTTTTTCGTTGGTTTTGCAATAAAACACACGCACGCTGCCGGCTGGTGTCGCGGTTTGACTCGGACTGTGACGTTGCTGCGGTTTGATGTGAATTCAGGTCGGGTTGTTGCGAGTCCATCGCCAACCATCGCATTGCATGACCCCATGTGGTATTCCACCCAGCCCCTCCGCCCCCAAATCAATCAAATAAACTTTATGTTTTTTTTTATCATCAATTTTTTTTATTGTTTTTCTCTTTTCATCAAAACAAGTTTCTTACAAATTGGAAACCAATCGGTTATTGATTGGCAATAAATACCTTAAGTCGATTACCGTTCGAGTAATTAACAGACTAGAAATTAATAATGAATATTTACAGTAATTTACACTACAGGAAAATACGTGAATGACTCCCCGATGCGGACAACCAACTGGAACGCATTAACATGCTGGTGATGTCCCCGTTGGAATGCGTTCACGGTGGATTCTTTGCTTCGATTTGGGTCAAAGTGAATCACGATCGTGCCGGAACGGCATCTTTCATTCGTTTCCAGCGATTCGATGCCTCAGCGTTATTAACTTTTGATGCAAACTTCGTTGAGAAACACTTGACGAATGTCCTGATTGGCCAGAGCTTGTTTGGTTTCGTCCTCAGGATCGCGTCGAGAAGCGCAGTAGACGGTCAACACGAAGAGGAAAACAATCAATGCGGCGCAGATGCCTAAAGTGATTTCTTTGAGATTCCGGTAGTTGTTGACCGATTGACGGTGATGGTACTCAGCCTCAGCGTCCAGTTCCTCCCAGTCGATAAAGGGTTGAATGGTTGAGAGATCAATCACTGGAGCTGACATCGTTTCAGAGGATGAAGCAGGATCTGGCTTGTTGCGGATGGCATTCGTTGTGTCGACGGTGAGCGGAAATGATTTGACGGTTTCGTTTGTCTTCTGTGAATGAATGGGGAAGGACGCGATTAGTGAATGAGAATGGGTGATCGAATCCACAGCCGGATTGAGTCAATCGTGATTTCGGATATGTAATGCTGTTTGCCGTTTTCAACTCACCTTATTCTTGCACGTGACTTGCACGCGGTACTTGGTATCCGGCCAGAGGGATAATTCCACGTTAGCCGTGTCAGTCAACAGATTGCCCATAAGTCCTCCACCAAACACCTCCCAAGTCACCAAACAATTGACAAAGACATTCTTCGGCTCCCAGGCCAAATGCGTCGACACCAAAAACTCCTGTTTGACCATCGATGCAATTCGAATGGGCCACGAATTGCCGGTTGATTTCTGCTTGGTGATTGTTGTGCACGTTTCCCAGCACTGAAAGCAAAAGAGCAAATTCAATTACAACTCCCATTCGGCAATGTCACATACGAACAACACACACACACACACACAACCACACACTCAAATTGAAACAAATTGAAAAATGCAAATAGCTGTCTTTTGGTTAATTCACCGACGGACGGGGGCGAGAATCGTAATGCAATTTCGAAAATCTTGTTTGGCATGAGCAGCCCTCCTCACTGGCATCCAAGTTGGGCCACATCGCGGTGAACATCTGCCTCGTCAGAGGTTGAATGAATCGACATAATCTCATTGATTACCCTTTTCCGTTTCGACGGCAGCGACGGTTGATTACACTCGCCGTATCGCATTAATCCCGATTCGGTTTCGGCCAAAGCCAGAATCGACGAGGGATCGAAACGACAAGAGTCGAAATTAAAAATTAAAATGTATTTCGATTAATGGCAATCCTAAGGGGATGTCGCTCATGGACAGCTAGGGCATGTGTCTTCTGCTCCGTTTGGCTGTGTGTGTGTGTGTTTGTGTGTGAGTGAGCGCCCGGGCTTGGGCCACCATCAACATCCATTAGTGAATTACAGCATGTGCTCTCCGATCGGGTACATTCGCCGAGACCACATCGCAAATCGCAAATAGATAATTATGTTTCGTCGACGTTGATATCGCCACCGGCTATTTAGATTCCATTTTCAAGTGAATCCACCGTTCGCCATTCGAACGGATGTTTGCACACGCATCGCCCTCACAGATGACATATTTTCCCACTGATTGCGTGTCGCATTGGGTGCCCGGTGGTTGGGTGAAACTAGTGGAAAACTGTCTCGAATCGTGCGGTTTTCTTCGCCGAAACGACGAATCGAGAGCAAACAACACGAAGCAATGGATCATCGATTAGCCATCGAACGATTCGAAACCAGAAAACCCGACTCGATTCAACAAAGCAAATGTGATTTATTTTAAATTAAGTGGTCATCAAATCAAATTTATCTTCAATGAAATATCATTATCGAAACCGATGCGGTTTCACCAGCCCGAGCATCGTTGAGACGTAAATTGATAATAAAAGATACATAGACATTTGTCTCGTTGGCTTTTGTGGCTCATTGATCCCCCGGACGGGGCCCGAATTGACCATTCTGGCGAGCGGACGCCCGACTCCGGTTCGAGGTCAATATATGACTGCTGTCTGTTTGGTGTTCGGATTAATGTAATTAGACAAAGGCAAGATTCGGTCAAATGCAGTAATTTAATTACTGTCGGTGTGCTCGATGTGGGCTGTGGCGGGTGGACGAGGGTTGGCGGCCGGGCGGGTGATGTATAAGCCGCCCGAAGATAACGTCATGTTGAACAATCAAATTGAACCCTTTGGACGGTCGATTCGTCAGAGATTACGATTGTCGTTGAGAAATTCATCTTCTCGTTGGACGCAATTGCACGGAAGGGGGCTCTCTCCCCATTCCAGTCAATTGAGATTCGGTGTAATCCATTTCTCGTTTGGTCGCAATCACTTTTGCATGCCAATGAGATTGTTCCGGCGATGCACTTAATCCCGATTTCGATGTGCCGGAGAAATTGATATGCCATGCGGCTCGTTGGGTTCGGCTAAGCCGCGTCGGAAACAGTTTTAGCTGATGAGGAGTACCGTTATTCTGAATGCGCGCGTAGACAATCGCTGCATAAGCATATTATCATGATGAATGTTTTGAAAGCAACATAATCGGCCGGCTTAGTGATGCATTCACGAAATACAATTGAAAGAGGGGTGCGTGGGCTCCCCTTCAAGAAATCACAAATCGATTCCAGCACACATCTCACATTCTCATTCCCGTTTCCTCTCGGCGACAACATGCGAAATGAGATTTCCATGAAGACGCGTCCTTTTCGCAATTCGATTCCTTCAGTCCCTCGCAAAAGGAATATTCGCCGATTGAAGAATGGAATCGGAGCGACGATAATGTCATGCGGAATTCCCTCTACTTTGCCTTTGTGCCCGTCAGCACGAATATCCAACACGGCATTTATCATTCGGCATTTCGGTTTTGAAATCGAAATTTAAATTTTTGTCATTAGTCACGGTGGCTTAGTTGCCGTAATTTGAAAAGAAAAAACACGAAATCGGAGGGTTGTGGAGGAGTCCTCGAGCAACTCCGCCAAGAGTGGCACCATTCCATCGCGTCAAAAGCAATCTCATTTCGAATTCATGAATTCCGAGTGGAAATTCTTCGTCGAAGGAAAGTATCGAATGCGCTCTGCATGGGCGCATCCACCAAACGCATGCACGCATCGTAAAATATCGAAATGTAATCGTTGAGACACGGCGATAACCTCGATCAAAATCGATGATTCGAGAGAAAAGTGCTCGTGTTTGAAGTGACGCGCACGCGGACAGCTATTCGAAAGAAATCTCGTTTCTGCGCCCGTCGTGATTTCATCACAACCAAACTCATTCACACTGTGAGGTGACTTACCTTCAAACAAACAGGTGTCTGCAAACATGTGGCCGCATCCAATGTAAACTGAAACCGAAATGAGAAGAAAAGAAACAACAAATTATTACAAATGTTTCGTGTTTGATTTTGGTTGGTGCTGCGTTTCGGATATCGGTTTGAATGCGTGGCGGATGCCCGAGCACGAAAATAAGAAATAAACGGTAAATTATGGGCCAATAAATGTCGATGATTTGGTGATTTTGTTTTTGGAGGAATTCCGTTGATTCGACTTCATGTCTCTCGAATGGCTTTGGGTGGCTTGGAGTCGGTGAGAGTGTGTGAGGGACATGAAGGGCTCTGCCGGTTGACGAGTGGAACTGCAACACACACGGGAATCAGCCACGACCCAATTCTCCCAATGGCTCTCACGTCTGCCAGGTCGTCACCGCACAATGGCTTCATTGTGGCTAATCCAACGGCCACAACAGAGCCGACACAATGCCAGCCAATGAAAACATTTCAATTTTCGTAAAATGATCATTCGGAATCGTTAATGATGAGAAATGAATGATTCGCTTAAAACGTCGTTAAAATCATTGAAAAGACCGCAATGGATAACGACTGAACGAAAGAAAAGTCAAGTTGTTCTCAAT
>JANSTV010076517.1:0-10147 GCA_027564135.1 Lestremia cinerea | reverse complement strand
TTTTCTTCTCCTTCTTTTTTTATTTTTTTTTTGGCAAGGAAAAGGCGCAAAAATTCCTTTGATTGCTTTTAATGTTATGCTAATTATCGTCAATTGTTTGCAGACAAAAATTTGACAATGACGACTGGTATGCACATTTCGTGCCCATGTTGGTGGTTCCACATGGTATTCAGCCAATTGTCGGTTGACCATTTGCCTTTGACCGAACCGGACTAGCATTCTAAACAGCAGCCCTATTTCAATCACACACACATCATTTTCATTCCAAGCCCAATCATTGAGAATTCATTAATCACTTTCGGTGCAGTCCGGTCGTCAATCCGCTCTTCCAATTAATCAGTCTTGAATTTCATTTCGATCTTCAACGACTGACCAGCAATCCTTTCCCCATTGACTAACAACAAATATCACATGGCCTTTCGATTATATGCAGCACGCGCTCATACCACGCACCCCACACCCGTAACGACACACACAGCAGACGCTTGTGCACATCTTGACTTTTACTTTTAACAATTTATCTATCAATGATCAATGAATGGTGCGCTATCGCCGTATTAATAATGGTGCAGTTGATTAAAACACATTGTATTCGATGTTTGTGTGGAAGATGAAATCAAAGAGGAACTGCACGATGCACAAGGACAAGGACAAGGACTGAAATGAAGAAGAAGAAGAAGAAGATGATGCAGAAAAATCAACGATGACGAATACGAGCGTAGCAGAAAAGCAGGATATTTTTTTTCTCTCTCTCCAAAAATAAAGGAACAACAACTGCATAAATTGTACCAGCTCATGCACTGCTGGCAATAAGCAACTATTTACCTTTGGCCCGTGCTATTCATGTATTTTGATTTAATATCCCTTTTCAATTTCTTGAGCAAATTATTTTTATAAAAACATTATAAATACCCATCGGTTTCATACACAATGAACCAGAAGACGGTCGAGGACACATTGACGAAAATGTGCAATGCAAAGCCATATAAAATAGTTGTCGAATTGCTATGCTGCTGTTGCAGTATGCGCTCTGTGCTATGTGCCGTTTACGGTATTCGGTTGTGGTGTGCTCTGCTGTGTTGTGCTGAGCTGAGTGCAAGAGTAGGTAGGAAGTAAATGAGCGCAAGAAGCACAAGAAAAATGGAATAATCAACTGTGGAAGAGGGTGAACGAAACCTTAAAACTGTAAGACTGTAACGTACTTTTCTTTTTGCCTATATCGCCTTTGCCACAGAGGGTAAGTCAACTTAGGGTACGAAAAACACACCCTGATGATATTAAAGAAAATTATGTGTATATTGTGTGTATGCGCTCAGAATGCTCTGAGCGCGCAGCAGAAGCAGATGCGAAAATGCGTTACTATTACATGAAGAAATGTTGTTTCGGTTCATCGTTGCTTCTTCGACGACGTCGACGACATCGTCCTCGTCACAGTCGTCGTCTTCTCGGCTCCTCGTCACTTCGTCTCTTCGTCAACGTTCATATGCAACGAGCATATACCTACGAGTAATTTCAAAGGTATTCCCCATGCCCCTCTGAGTGCAGAGAGTGCATGCATGGTCGATGCCCGACAATCAGAGAATGTCTTAGAAAACGTAAATGTCCCTTGCAAAATGAATTAATCGCCGTCTATGGTCGGTCGGATGAATTTTCGGTTGTGCGCTGTGATTGCAATGATTCACAATGGAGCGATGACTTTTTGTCCAGTATTGCGCTACGATTGTGTCAAGGACGATTGTATCCCAAGGTGAATTGGCGCGCGGTCAAATGAGTGCATTCGAGACGTCAAGATGATTTGCGCCAAATTGTGTGTCGCATCGAAGTGACGAGGCGAAAGTCGATTTGATCAGCGAGAGCCATAACGAACATTTTCAATGATTTTGCGAGCTCAAATCAAATCGGCATTCATCTCTCCATTCTCCCAGCACAACTGAGATAATTCGAAAAAATGACTTGATGCAGAAGCATTGCAAGCCCAACCGTCTGTGAACTCTGACCTTACGTCGGAGATGGCAATATCAAAATACATAAGAACTCTCCTCTGGTCGCATTCACTGCAGGAACTCAGGGTGATTTTCCGACATATCCATTTTTTCATCATTTCTTCTGCTATTCTCCTCGTCGTCTGACAACCAAACTGTTTTTCATCATCAGCATTGCATTATATTCTTCCCCTTTTCAATACCAAATTCAAACTAAGTTTTGCATCATAAAATTTTATTTATAAAAATGACGAGACCGACGACCAATCTAAAAAGAAAAAAAAATGGGAAGAAAGAAGATAAGAAGATTCGCATCAATTGCCGCTCGTCTTGGTAGGATATTTTGTCATTTATCCAACGTTTACCTGGGGCCCGTTCGGTTACCAATCGAAAATATACGCGAAACGGTTCGTCTCTCGATAAATGAGATATACATTCGAAGACCATAGGCCAACTCCCAACAGGAGGGAATCTTCCCAGTTTGTTTGTGTATTGAATGCAACCCGTCAAGAATATCCTTGCGGATTGCTTTCGATAAACCGTTAGATAGACGGATGAAACTGAAAGTCATCGGTTTTGTAACAGTTTTGGTGTGTCTCGTTTTGACATTTCAGTTGCCACGCCATGCCAAACGACATCTAGTGCATCGGAACAGGCCGCCCGAAAGCGATCGAAATACCGATGCCGGCATTTAACGCCATCGCCAAAAATTAATTATCCTCATCATTTCTGAATGTGAAAACTCGTTTGTCTATACGCCTCTACCGAACTATCGATGAAAAAACAACCTCGAAATTCGCAAATTAAACGAAATACCAAGCGGCCACACGTACCAGAAGAGGAAACCCAATGACGAAAAAAGCGAGTTCAAAGCCAAAAAAATAAGAAGAAGAAGAAGAGAGAAATGTCTTGCCGCTGAATATTTATTGTTTTATTTGATTATTTGAACGGATCGTTGTGCAGGTCAATACCATTTTAATATGCATTTTTGGTCGTCTACCATCTTCTTGTTGATTTTCTGTCCATTCTTTTTGTTCGTGTAACATTCACGCCGTTTAGCCTCGTGTGATTAAGCCGAAGCAAACGAATAATCCCGATAAAAAAGCGTACATCCGAATTTCATTTAAGGTATTTTCGCAATAGCAACCATTCCCATGGAACCTTCACCGCTGTCCAATTCAATAATTCTTTCCTTTTATTTCGGCATAAATTTCAATGAATGTTGACTTGCTCTCCAGTTCCTTCCCGAGAGCAACGCGTGTACCATCTCTGGGGTGTGTATGTGTGTCTGTGTGGCAGCGAAATGAGAAAACCGAATTGAAAATTATTAAAAGTTTTATTGAATTTTGATTGTGGCTTTTGTCGTTGACGATTATCAAATATTCACCGCGTTTACTGTTTGCGTCGCATCATCAAAGTGCATTCAAAATTACATTCGTTTTCTGCCTCCTCCATTTTCACTTCTTTACGATCATCATTTCGACCAAAGTCAAAGTAAATGAATAAACAAAAATTAATCTTGCGATGAATGCGATGATGCCGCGCTGAAAAATAAAACAAACAACAAACTGTTTTCATAACGAAATCGATGGAAATTCGAAATTCGGTAAAAGCGGCAAATACCGCGCGCACTCTTCCTTTCCTTTTCATCGAAGACACGAGACGACGTCTTGATCCAAATACAAACCGCTTGTTGTTTTTATGCGTTCGTTTATGTTTTTCCAACGCTTTTTTACCATTTTTTTTCGACATTTCTTCATTGCGATATCATCATTAGTTTGCTTAAGGAGTCTCTCCCCTCGAAAAATATGAATGTTATTCTTGCCCTCATCAAATCACGACTTCGATTCGAAATGAACCAGATTTCGAGATTCTTTTTTTTTTGAGGAAATTTTCTCTCAAAAAACGGACGATTGCATTCAAAACAGGAGGATGTTTCATCGTTATTTTCCGTTTTGGTCATAAATTTTATGTCTTCTCCATTGGAGGCACTGCATTCCTTCCCTGTGCATTTAGTAACGATTTCTTCGAGACTCTTCCGATAAAACATTCTCGTTTTGGTTGGCAGTTGCGCTGGCGCTGCCACACTGCAAATGCAATATCAAAGCGTCACAACTCCGGAAAAACCGTTGAGCCGACAGGAGGATCACCGATTGATGACGAAACAACAAGAATTGCAATTGTGATTCCGATTTCATGATTTCCAAAGCCCACAAGCAACGTTTGATTGATGAATCTCCAGCCCGTTCTCAACCGATCAAACTGGCTCACATTGGCCCATAAGCCAACGTAAATCTTGTGTAATATGAATATCATATTTTCTTCGGATTAAACGTTAAATATGATATGTCAACAGTAACAGGACCGAATCATCAGTCAGGGACATGATTTTAATATTCGTCAAGTTATATTTTATTACGTAACTGTACCAGTTCCCAATCAACGATTATATTCCTGACATGATTCTGACGTGGATGGGACATCTCAAATTACTCACCGAAACGCCGTAACCCGTTTATTGTTTCGAATGATTTTCACTTGAATTCTTTTCCTCTTCGAAATCTCATTCGAAATTCAAATGAAATCAGATATTGAATGACCAAAAACCGAAAGATGGCGACCCGTTAGGGAAGATGTCAGATACGCATTTCGACATTTTCTTTCCGTTGGATCACGATTTGGATGTTTTGATCTTCAACATTGACAACGACCTGCAACAATGCTTCATAAATGGTCGGATGATAAGAGATTTGTCTTGCATTAAGATTGATCGCATTCGAAAACCTTTTGATCTTGGATCGGAATGCAACAACAGAAATGCTAACGTCCGTGCGCAGTAGAACAAAGTGCCCACTGATAATTCGTCTATTCGTCATTCTATTCAACCGAATTAATCAGCTCTCCGGCACATTCCAGAAGGATCAGTTGATATTCACGGAAAATTATAATCGATCTTGGTCAGAGGTAGCTCTGAAAAGCACCGTGGGGGTACTCCGTCATTTTCTCACCTTGAACGGTTCTTTTTGTTATTTCACCTCAACACGTTTTTTTCTGTCTTGAAATCGAAGCATATTCGAGGAAAACAGAAGGGTTACGACGCCGGCGAGTACAATGGACGGAACAGATCCCCGAATGGCATGAGAGGCATTACTAATTTCAAAATAATCAACTGAAAACTTTGTTTATTGATCTTCAATTAGGCATTCTTATTCGTTGCAGCATTTGACGTCATCGTTTTGCCACTGTTATCATCGCGTAAATACAGTATTTATTCCTTTCTCTTTCTCTCTTTCCCTCTCCCTCAATTATTTTTCACACAAAGAATGTATTTGTTATTATTTTATTCGGTTTTTTTGTCGCAAAAAAGCTAGAATGCTGTGATGTGTAAAGAACGCATTCGTCGGGCATTTGAATTCGTTTTCTTCAATCGAAAGCAAAAAAAAATGATTTACCCGCCAATTTTGAAAATTTCATATGTTTCCTGGCAACAGTAATGGCATTCGGTTGGTGTTTTCCGTTTGAAATCCGGCGAAAGAAAAAAAAAACACACCGAAACGAAAATCATCGGTATTGAAATCAATGATGTAGGAAATTATACGGTTCGTAACTTATCAATAAAAGGAATTCTTGATTCGTTTTTAGGGTGCGAAATATTAACTAAGGTTTTCTTCAAATCAAAGCACAATGTGTTTTCGGTTTCGTCGATTACGTTCAAGGGATCATTACTTACTAAATATGGCTTTCTTTCGATTCACATTACCTATTTGCACGTTCGCCCAGTCGCTCCATTTTCGAGCCATTTTCTTCATATTTTCTGATTTTAAAATGAACAAAAAAAAACATTGAAATAGACATTTAGAGCTGAAATTATGTGATTTGCAAATTGTATGTAATTAAATGAAATTAGGCATGCAGCATAATTTACGAGTTCGTTCTGCAGTTCGGGCGATGTTATGAATAGCGGCGGCGCGTCGACATCTTGATCGTAAGGCAAAATTATAAAATTCACGTGCGAAAATTCTATTATGAAATTTGGTCCGTCTCCATTAAATAATATTCGGCCATTGATTTAGTCGTTGGGACCACTCGATGCGATCAAGCCACAACACTTGCATGAGCATCAACCGACCGAAATTTCAGTTATCGACGAGGTATCTCCGATCGTACAATGGCACCCATGCCGTCTGATTCAAGTACCGTGAAACGTTAGGCTGAGATTAACCATTGGTTGCAATCCGCATAATCTCCCATTCGCGTCCTATTGCAACACATCAACCCTAAAGTTACATATCGTTTTTTTGGGAAAAACAATCAAGCGATATGTGGTGGCGCAATAAGCAAACAGCCACCACCGAAAAACAGAATATGAAATAACATGAGCCAAAGGAGAATGAATGAAAAAAACAACAAAATTTACACATAAAAAAACACACACACACACACAAATAATAGGCAATGACCAGGTGCTGCATTTCAGCCTCGCTCTCGCTTACTTGATCACTACGCTATAGTGAAAATATAGCTATCGTAAGCGCCCCTATCTATGTGAGGCCATCGAACTGGCATTACACATGCGTTTCGAGCGCGTATGACTCGCTACGAAATGATATATATTTTGAATATCGTGCCGTTCAATGTGCTAATGTGCCGGTACCGTTTTGACACAAAACGACCACTTCGGTAGCAGTGGCATCGGGGGATTCTGCATTGGGAAAATGTCACCCGTAATTTATGGGTTTTACAGACGAGATTTCACGGGTGTATTTCGCCAACGATCATATCCGACGCATATCTCTCAGAACAGACACACTCAAAGTTCGTTGACTCATCAAGTCGATACATTTTCCGATTGACTGAAATTTTGCATAATTTCCACATGTCAAAACGTCCGAATGAAGCCAACGAAAATGAGTAAAAATTCATTAGGCGGCTGAGCAAGGGCAACGCACCAACATTTGTCTCAACATATGGTTCGGTCTCGGCTGTCGTCGAACGCAATACTTTGTTGGTAACAGTAGGTACCGAAGTGTGTAACTATGTTTTCGGGTGATTCAAGAAGACCGACAAGACAGACACATCGGACGAACATAATTCATAGCATGAATACTCATTAAAATTCATTTTGATATTCTTCCCGCTATGCACGAAGCGTATCGCGCACGAGCCAAATATTATCACCAACGAGAAAATTGGTTTAAAAAACAAATTTATATTCAATATTGCTTCCAAAAAGGCGATCGTGACGATGGTCTCATGAATACTAATTGTCATTGAAAACTTGACAATTTCCTTGAGAATGTTCGCAATGTTTATCAACGTTGCGCAATTCGATGGGGATTTTCCAACGAGAAGAAAAAACGGAGAGAAAAAAATTATACAATTTTCATTCATTCGTGAAATTTTCAATGAAAAACTTTCGGCACGGGGTACGACAGCGCACGATATCCTTATCTGATCTTTATTAACATAAACTTGTAAGATGTAACAGGGATAGGCATCACGACGTCGTCAACGGCGACAAGGACAACGGCGCAACAGAAACAGTAATTACACGAAAAAGGACTATTATCAGTCGGTTGGCTTTGCTGCAATTAACTTTACGGAACTAAATAGACACAGAAATGGTATTAGCTTATCTGTGCGTAAATGACGACATATGTGAAATAATAATGGAACTATTGTTGGATGTGGCGCAGTCTGCGCAGTGTGCTCAGTGCGTTCAGTGTGCGCAGTGTGCTCAGTGTGTGCGTTGTAGGGGTGAATAAACTTTTTTCAACATTCAACCAGCACACAATGACAAGTAATTGAAATAGAAGAATAGAACCGAAATTCATGAGCGTTTTTCTTTTCTGTTTGTTCGATTCGAATGAATTTTTATGGAGGGATGTTTGTAATGCATATTTACCCGGGTACGGCCATTCAAGTGTCTGCCCTATCGGCAATTCATGAGCACAAATGATTAACGAACATTTTGTGTTTGTCTATTCGCCGATGAGCCATTTTCGATTATCATTGGCGATGCAGGAGTGCAGTTTCGCCATATTTTCCGGGTGATTTTTTTTTCTCGCAGTTTGATATCATTAACTGTGCTATTGTTTGATTCCATCATGCGTCCAATGAACCGGTTTCGAAAGACTCAACCCCTTCACGAAAAATTGCCCAAATCCTCGTCATTTCGATGCACCAATTTTCATCAGAATCAAAGTCACTCAACCAACGTAAAACGACGAGAAACAGAACAAACCACCACACAAATACTCGCTCATGCCGCAATTCAATCGCTCAACCGAGACATTCACCGCCAAGTCTAACTTTTCAACACCTTATTGTATTCCTTTATGAACCTGTTGGCCTCCTCGTCAACCGCATACGAAATGGAAAATTTAAAGCAGTCGTCCACGAACCGCCAAACCGAAGAAACCGAAACGCACTCATTTGCGCCAAAATCAATCGAGTTCAACGCCGAGTTTCCTCAATTATGAAAAACTCCGCGTGTGCGTACTTTGTCAAATGCTGAACAACGCAATGCCTATGCACAAGAAACGGACAGACAGACGAACAGGAAAAAAAGAAAAGACAGAGAAAAAACGATCGGAAACAACAACAACAACAACGGCAGAAACAACGAACCCGAAACCGAACCAAAAGGACATGACATTGCTATGGCATGTATGCGACGGTGCCCGACAACGAACGGTGAACAAGTGCTTTTTATTATCTCAACATATCGAAGCCGCTGTTATAATCACTCGAGTGTAACTCCACGTATGCTAACTATTTCGCTTATTATAATATTATATACATCTGACTTACCAGAAAATTGTTGTTGTTGTTGTTGCTTCATTTCTCTTTCGTATTATTATTGTTATTACAGAAATTAGGGTGTTGGCTGATTGTTCAATGTTTTACTTGAACTTCTGTATTTTCTATTCCATGCACTTGGTCTATGATAGGAATTCCTTCGGTGCATTTCTTACCATTAACAGGTTATTGTCCTCTGCGTTGATCGTGTAGATAAACGATGTCAATATTTTGTTTTTCTTTCGATTCGACCACAAGGGAAAGAGATGGAAATAGAAGAGTCAAGAGAGAAAGAGAAAGCCAACTCGGAACTTGGTGAATATGTCTCGTGCGGTGTTCATTGTTCGGCATTCCTTCCGGACTAGTTGCCGCCACTTTCGGCATGGCATTGTGTGCTGTGATGATTTGGTTTCTCAAAATGACTTTTTTGTCATTCAGTTCTCAATAACTCGTCGAAACTACTCTATAATATGCTTCCTCGAATAGAGATATCCCTTCGGTTGGACGAAGACTTGCACGAAAAAATTCTATTCAGAAATTTCATTTTGCGCGCTTCAACTTTTCAACGCAAAAAAAAATGGAAAAGACGAAACCTGCGATCCCAAACGACAATTATCACTCAGTGCGAATGATCCATTGGTTGAATCCTGTATGGGCTCTGATTTCAACATCCTATTCAGAAATGCTTGTCTTGTGGCATACACGTGTTCAGTCATATAACTTGTTTTGTTGTTGGTGCTGTTGTTGGTTTAGCTGATGTTGGATGCGACGATATGCAAAACGATCCGTGAAGCTAAGAAAATGTGTTTCCTTTCAAATATTATTGCCTTTTTACAAGGCCACCATTGATACGAACGAGAGACCGGCCGAATAGATGAATCGCTAGACCGGTTTTTGTGTGGGTCCTTTGAAAAATTGAATAGACAAATCCACACTTCCGAATGCGAGGAAAACCGTCCAAACAGCAGTTTTGCCATAGAATTGAATGTCGACTGCGATTTTGCTTATTTGCTCATTTGCCTGTTGGCTGAACAGCAACCGCAATGCTGAATGAAGTCAATCGATTGAATTTCCAAGAAATTGCCATGGATCAGAACGTAAACGCTGAAATCTTACAACTTCCTTTCGTTGCGCGCTCCTCTTTTGTCGTCTTTTCTTTCATTCGCGCTCTCTTACCCTCCTATTCGCGTCCATTGGACTCCATTCGAATGTTTAGTCTTTTCCTTGAGCAATCGCGCTCATCGTATTTCACATTCTTCATTTTACCAGCAAGTGTGTTAAATATACACATTTTTATACTTGGAAGGGGTTCGGTAAACATAACGAACAGTTTATTCATGTACTGTGACGATCTAAAATTATCA
>JANSTV010076506.1:0-10147 GCA_027564135.1 Lestremia cinerea | reverse complement strand
TTTAGCTCAATCCGCAATTAAATCGTTAATTCACAAAATTGAAACATTGCATGATTGAAGGCCATTCAGTTCCATCGAAATGGCAAAACCTGAACCGTAATGTTGGACATTAGCAGAGCTTAAGTAGTTTAATGAAATTTACTCAAAATTCTCACAAGCGACAATGGAATGCTTCTCATTATAATAACAGTTCCAGCATAATTGGAATATTTCCAACAGTTGGGCATTGATCGATGAGCATTTCGACGAAATTTTTTTGCCAAGCATTCTCCCCATTCACATCAAACGTAACGCTGGAAACCAATGTGAATTACTGTTTCTATGTTGCTGAGCACTTGTTCGCAAATCAAACACAAACATGCTCTAATCAAAGGCCTTTCGGAGTGAATACTGCAAATTCTTAATTTTTGAACTGCAACTCGCTTACGCTTTCGCACTCTCACTCGTCTCCAACCATGACCATTCGATATAAATTCAACCATACACAAGCGAAATTATGTGTTGATGTGCGTTGCAATACGTACCTATCGAATGAAATTGCGACCAGTGTAAATACAGATGTTGCCACTGTAACATTTCCCATGAAATTGTTTACAGAACAGTATATGCTGCCAAATGGCCAGTCTGAGTTGAGCATATAGATGAAATTGAACATACAATTTAATGATGACATCAGAAGATCCGCAACGCTCAGATTCAACAGAAAATAATTAGTGATTGTTCTCATTTCACGATGCCCTAAAATTGAACAAAATGAAACCAGTTAGAATTGATTTTAATTGAAATTTTATATCTTTTCTTAATTTCTCCCACTTTAATTCAATTAATTTTTGCAAATGGCGACAGCGACAACAACAGTGTGACGAAATTCCTGCCTTCAACCGGCGTTTATTTCATTCCAAGTGAAAATTAATAACGATTAGAGTGAGCTAATGTCAAACGAACGATTTATTCGCAATACGTGAAATTCATTTTTGATAAGTCGAATCGCACAGAAGGCTGTAGTGGGAGGAGCGCGAGAGAAGGAAGAAAAAGAGAGATGAATAGAAAAAAAAATGGAAAAAATTGATTTGATGATATAACCATGAATGAGGAAAATGGAATAAATTGAGATGAACGCCTGGATTGGCGCATCAAGTTGACGATATTCGCAGAGAGCAGACACGCCGCCGCTCATCAGTTCGAAACGGTTCGAAAGAAAAGAATAAAAGCCATTATATTCAATCGTATTCGAGGCAATTTTTCCCCGAGTCTACTAAACCATTTTGTAATTTCTGATATTTTGTGAGATTTGTCTTTGGATCATCCCATTCGCAACCAACGAACCAGAATGATGAGTGCAGATGAATGTGGTTTTAAAAATGGGGAAAAAACATCAGCTCGGATTCTTCATTTCGTCTGTTTTACAAATTTTTGAGGTCAATGTTGGTTTGAATTGAAAGCTGGTCGCAACCAACTTTGAGGTTTCTCTGTCGCCGGTGAATGCTGACTCTTTAATTTCAATGAACCCTTGGATTTCTCAGCAGAACGCAAAAGAAATTTCCATATGCTTGGATCGTAACTCATATCCTTTCCACCTGACATTTCAACCATAAATTCCGAATCCATTTCTCGCATTTCGCCTCGCTTGATAACGAGAGTTATATCGATGTCATATTGCTACAGTGCTTTCAGCTCGATGAGATTTTAATCAAAATAAATAAATGATATTCCATAAATAACACCTCACATGAGAGAGTTAATCCAACTCAATTCCCTCCCATCAGATTCGAATGAAGACAACTTGTGGCGATATGGCGAAATTTGATTCCAAGACGCATTCATCACCACTGCGTGCGTGGATGCACGGCATGCTGTCATTCAAATTCAAATAATCAGGTGTTATATAAAAAAGATGTTGTGATGGAATGGTACTTCAGACATAATCATCCTAGGTATCGCATCTAATTGACACAATAAACATTTTATGATTTCACATAAATAATTCCATTTTCGTGAAATTCTTTCAACGACAATCTGTTCGATTCCACAAAGTCGAAGCTTTATCCGTAGCATTTTTAGAGCGAGTTCAGGGTCTTGCATGCGATACATCGTGCTGCATCAGAAGGTAAATGCTAATGACAAGATTCACTGTCATTGAAATCATAGAAGTGGCGGGGCTCCGCGGAGGCAGCGTTGAATATGAAGACGGATGAAAATGTTTTGAATGAAGCACGAGTGTCGGATTCAAAGCAATTGAAAACGTGATGTGATTGCAATGGGAGGGATCCTATGAGAGTTTTGGAAGAGAATCAGAGTGAAAATAGGATCGCTTGAACGCACAAACAGTTCAATTGGCACGCTAACCAGTGCTCGCTTTACAATTGTTTTTGTTTTTATGCGATGCAACCGACATGAGCGAGTAAACGGCTGGACACAACTGCTGAACGCCAATTTGTACTTTCGACATACAAAGGCCACACGTCATTGAATTGTATTTTGATAATTTCATTTTCATTCTCTTTTCGTTGGTGTTCAGTGAGCAATGTGTGAGATATTAATTAAATCCTACATACAATGCAGAGTGTCATGGGAGCATCGAGTGGACTCAATCCCGCAGTGAATTGAGCAAAATGAAAAAAAGCATACAAAAAAAAACACAATTGGAATTTCGATTTTATGTCAGAGAAACGCTGTGAAGCGACACCTGGCCGCTTGTCCACTATTTGACAATTTTAATTCCTTTGGAGAGGCTTTCAGGCGCTCTATCACCACTTCCTGTATTTCATGGGCATTTTGAACAGCCAGCGTGCCGGTCATATCGTGTCAGAGCGATGATGCTCTTTTATTTATGCCTTTTTTCTCTTCTCAAGAAAGAATTTCTGTGACATGGCGACTACAACATTCGACCGCAGCAGAGCAGAGTCATAGTTGTAAGCGTAGCCGTTGCCACTCACCTTCGTGCGATGTGAACACGTAGATTTTTGATATCCTTCCATTTATTCCTTCCACTATCCACACATCATCATAAAAATATAAACGAAGAGCACACCAGCGTGCATTGGGTGTAGTTATTGTATCGCTGAACACGTAAGCGGTCATAGAGAAATAGGTGCTTGAACATTATTTATGTAAAATACCAAACATACGAAAAGTTAGATGGCATTATGGCTTTTTGGCAGCATTAAAAGAATTTCCGAATCTCTGTAAGTTGAACATTTCAGCTGTTGGTCATGGGAATGTTCTTTCCCTTCACTTTTCTTTCTCCGCGTTGCAGTCCAAATATTTTTCGACATTCGTTTTTATTTTCGGTTTACCAGCAGATTTTCCGCATTCATTCAGTCAGCTATTACAGATCTCTCGTTTGAAGAGGTTTTTGAAGTGTTTGAACGTTTGCATGACAACAGAGTGTGTCGGCCAAAGTGTTCTAACTGACCTTGGCAGGTAATGTAATTTCCTCAGATGAGCAATTCCATTCATGTGAATTGCATTCAATTCCAAAACGTTATCAGAAGCGATATCCTTCGTATGTGAAGAGCGAGCGGTTCGCCGGAGGAAAATCATTGACTGTTTGGCACAACGATTCAAGTCAATCAAAAGGGGAAAAGGAAAACGTCCCGAAGCAAGATTCAGATGATCGAATCCAATGTTGTAACATACAAGACCATAATTGAAGTCGATTAGTCTTCATTCGGTAAAGTTGCTGAGGAATCCTTGCCACATTCCACACTAGACCGATTTTCATTCGAAACCGAATGAACGGTGCGACCTGGCAATTTATCGAGTCAATTGCTATTGTTAACACCACAGCGTGATATGACATTACAATCCATATCCTTTTCGTACTATAAACGGGTCAAATTCTCGAAGGATAATCACCGGAAAACCATTCATCCGTGCGTTATGAATTTCATTTCAAAAGCAATTTCGGGCAGCCGAGCAACTGAATCGAAAGAAATTCGAATTCAATTTAATTCAAATGTCAATTTTGGTTCACAAAAACGGAAAAAAAAATCAAAGGAGAAGAAAAAAGAGAGAGAGATATCTGAACCCGATTATCGATTTTGTACTCGATATTTTGTTGATTGACCTCAAACCTCGCCCTCGGGAGTCACCGATCCAATGATTGCACAATTAGTTTGACAAATGTCTGTAATAAATGGCAGTGGCATTCCATGGGCTCTGCGTGAGTCACTGAACCAATGTTTAGTCACAGAGTAATTGGTGGTTAGTCTAGGTATAAGAATGGAGTTCATTTGGCTTTGTGACTGTGTGCGTATGTATTTGTGTGTTTGTGTGTGTTCTTTGATTTGGTCACTTGCCTTGGCGTTCTCCCCGATTTCGGATCAGAAAAGGACCAAGTGGCTGGAAACGATTCCAATTAAGACGTTTTGCATTCTATCGGAGTCCTTTTTTCATTACGAATGCTTCACGATGTGTCTTGACCGTGGATTGAATTTGTGAGTAATAATTGGATTATGGCTCGGCAATATTTTGTCGAATTATGTTTGTCTTATTTTCGTCTAGTCATCAATCAGTGGTAACGACGTTCATGGTCTATCGTCGATCAATGAAGAAAGCCCAGGCTGAAAAATGGCATTCCTTTCTTTACTCTTCTCTTGTGGAAAAATGAAAGGTCGGAAGTCGTACATGTAAACTCAATTTGAAGCTTTCATTGGCATCAAAGTCCTTATTGTTGAAAGACAAAGCATCAATTGTTCATAGGAAATAGAGCCGCCCATGTTGCGCCAAAACACGAATTTTAATGTGGATTATCGAACGAATTTCTGCCAACCACACGCATTGTCGTAGAGAAACAGGTACAATTTCAACAACTGGCGATGTAAGTGCACTGACTTTCTGCCTCCAGCTGCAGTCAAACCACGCGTGAGCCACAAATATACAAACATTTTTCAGTCGATTGAATTTCCATGTCGCAAAGCCGACGCCATTGCTAATTTACCTAACCCTCATTGCCTTTCCGTATCCACTCACCTAGGACAATCCAGATAACAATGCAATTTCCGATTATGGCAATTAGGAGCATTGAGCCAAAGAGAAATGCCCATAATGTCTTTTGCTCCCATGGTATCTCGTATGGTCTCCTTGGTGAAGGCTTTAAGCATTCGGTCATCAAATCTCTGTTGTAAAATGAAACGAAAGAAAAATTGTAAACAATCAGAATTGATGAATATCTCCTCGTTTGTCCTTATCTTCCAAGAAGGATCATCAATGAAGAGTATCGTTGTTATTCGCAATCTATTGTGTCTTTCAGAAAAAATATTCCTTCGATAATATTGTACATATCTTTCACATTTCAAAATTGATTCGAGGTCACTTCCCATCATCCATCCTGGCGCCTACGCTGATTTAAGTGAGATTTTCAGAAGGACGAGCGAATGAAATACAAATATTTCGTTTTCTTTATAATTAATTTCGTGATGGGACCTTCGCTGGTATTTGGTGGAGAACGGAATTTTCATTCTCCTTTTTTAAGCAAGTGACTGAAAACGGTCCGTTCCATTTGTCTGCCGTTACCTTTTACAATATTCTTCCGTCGATAATTCATTGCAGAGCAAAATTGATTTTTACAAATTGTCTGTTCGCTTCCATGCGATGGATCGCTATTTCGCGTCTCTTCTTACAGTGTTGTCAACTCATTTTGTAGTCTTCGCTTATTCAAACGGCAAACTTGAATAGAAAGTCATTAACTAAAACAAGGCGAACAGACACGACCGAATTTGAACAATCGGTTCATTCATCGCATCGCAACAGGCGAAAAATCGATTGAGAATAGCGTGGTCGAGTGAGATTGCTATCGGACAAGCCAAGCACAATATCAAAATGGCTTCGTGAACAATTTTCCATTTTTAAAATTGGCATATCGTCGCATTGTTTTCGTTCAATTAGAAGTTCGAATTTCAAACCAAATTTAATAAACAAAAGTAGAAAAAGAACAAACCTTGCAATTTTCTGATCATTCTCATG
Organism: Lestremia cinerea; assembly: GCA_027564135.1. Lineage (NCBI taxonomy): Eukaryota > Metazoa > Arthropoda > Insecta > Diptera > Cecidomyiidae > Lestremia > Lestremia cinerea. The sequence goes on along the minus strand of JANSTV010076506.1, from coordinate 4,180 downwards.
GATAACATATTCAGCACTTCGAACTGGTTCAGTTGTAAAATTCAATACCTCTGTTGTACGATTGAAGGCACTCAAATTACTGTCGTTGACGTACACTCTCAACGGATAGCTTTTTAATGCCATCAGCATACAATTCACCACCAACGTTGCATGCGTATCCATGTTCGATTGAGTCTATTCAGCCCTTCAGCTCATTTACACGATTACCTGGAAGGAAGGAAATGGAATTGAGAATGAAAATTTCGCTTATAATGCTTGCCAAATTGCGATCATTGGCGGTCGAGTCACGGCGGAAAAATCTCCAAAGAAAACAATTACTTAATCTAGAGATTATCCAAAACGACTGCTGATAGTGACCCAAATGACCGAGAGCCGGTAAAGTTTCTCCTGCAAAATAGTTCAGGATTAGAAGCAATTCGAATAACACAACTTGAAGCGTTGCCAATGAGCTGAATGTCGACATTGTGAGCTAAACGAACGGCGTGGGCTGTCAAATGTTTATTCCAATATTTATTTGTTCGCTAGAATTCACCGAGGCATCTCCAATATATCCATTCAAAGTCATCGAAGCGACTTTGTTCGCCTCGAAGGACACTTTCCTTGTAATCCGTAATCCACTGTCCATGCACGGATGAGTCAATCAGTTTGAAGCTCCCATTATAACGAATAAATCGGAAAATTGTCGAAAACAGTTCATCGAAATGTACGTCAGCTCCACGAAATATTCAGATAATCTACCTTTACTCGAACAAAATTTATGCCATAATTTCAAATCAAAATATCGTTCAGAATAAGGACGGATCCAGATTATTACGAAATGTATATGCCCGCCTTCACATCCTCATGGAGTCAGGAGTGCCAATGTCGAGCCAACTTTCCCGTGACATTTTATCATAAATTTATTACAATTCACAGGAGTTCCGACAGAAAGCTCTAAATTGAATTCGAAACCGCGGCGATAAGGCGACGCTTCAGCACAAGTAAAACAATTACGAAATGAATATTCGGCGAAGTAAACAGACAAAGAGAGAGAGAGGCAGAACGAAAGGGAAAAAAAATTGCGGAAAAGGAATGCCGTTGTTTTTCTGGAATATTGGTGATGTTTTTTCCTTTTGTCCTTCGTTAGTTTCTCCCACTTTGCCACGATGAAAAATTATGAAGAAACCACGCAGATGTGCCGTGCTGTTAAAATATTGAATGAATGATTTTTTTTTTCGTTTTTCGGTTGGGTGTTCTTCCGTCTAAGCGAATGCCTTTGTGAACAGTGTGCGTTGCTGTGCGAGTGAACTTCGTTTCGTGATTGAAATAGAGAAGGCGAAATCAAAAGCACTTGATTACCATTCCCATTCGAATGCAAATGCTGTGCCAGAAATGTGTGCGGCTGGTGATTTTTTCGTTTGCAAGCACTCTATTTGTAATATTGAAATGATAAACGGTGGATGTGGTAATGCTCGAACATTCGAATGCAGAGGCACTCGTGCGATTTCATATCTTGCGAATTACGAGCGCTCGTAGAAGGATTTATCTCTTAAGATATTTCCTTAAAAGCAATTCGCTTTGTGTCTTTTTTCTTGTCTTCTGCAAATCGCTCCTTCACCAATTTGAGGCATTTTTCTTTCAATTTTTTTTTCTTTAGATTTTCCCTTTGACAGCGACCGACTTAATTAGCCGTTCATCATCTGCGGACTCCTTCATTAGCCAAAAACTCTTTGCTCTCACAAACGGCATGCCTCATCATTAAATCGCTAAATGTTAAGGTAAACATTTGAGCTCACGAAAACCAATTTATCTTCAGCATTTTCTGCGAGATTAAGCGCACGCTTTCCTGACTTTGTGTTTGAACTCATATTTCATGATTCGATTATGATTTGTAGAAAAGTTTCGCTTCCTGAAATGCGAAAAGCGCCTAGAAAACTCTCTCCAACAGCAAGTCATAGTTTCTCTCTCGGATTTCGTTGAGTAAAGAAGTTATAATTAATAAAATGCCGCAGCGATGGCGAAGTCGGATTGCAGATTGAAGATTAAACGGAAATGCACTGAAAGCAATTATCTTCAAACGCATTGAGCACATACTGGAGGCAACTGTGCACGGCAAATATTTGCCACTTCAAGATGAGGGCTTTCTCCAGTCGATTGAGTCATTCGAAATGGATTCGAATTAAAAAATATTTGTTCAAGAAAATGTCTGTCATCTCGGATGATTTATAATTGCCTTAGCGAGTTTTCATGAAAGAGACAATGTCCCATTAGACTTATGAGATCGTAGCATCGAAAGCGTTTGTTGTAATCACACAGAGCGACGATGAAAGTGCAAATAACCAGCCACTGTTCTGGCCACTTCCTAGCGTCGTCCTTTTGAGCTTCGATTTTTTAAAATGAAAGATTAAGGGCAAAACTTTTGACAATAACTCCTCGTTTGGCTTCTTTAATGGCGGCAATAAAGAAAGTTGCTAATTGAAAGTGAAATGCGAATGAACTGAAAATTTACGAGAGTATTAAGAAGATGGCAGGAGAAAAAGTCCCGACAAAAAAATTTGAATTATTCTTCATCGCTTGGCATGCAATTCGCATAAACTATCATTTCCAAATGGAAATCGGTCTGGCATTCACTTGCAGCAGCATTCCGACTCGGAGCATCGTGCCATTATTTAGGCTACATCTGAATGTGGTTTTTTGCCATTGTGGTAAATTTTTCCATTTTATTTCTCAATAAAAAATGAAAAAGGAAAAACTACAATGAGATATTATTCGTGCCATGCTTGCCACCAAGGGAATAGTCCTGTTACTCAAAAAGAAGAACGAAATAAAGTCAACAAAAAACTTGGAAATAAAATTATCCGTTTTGAATGAAAATCCTGTTTGAATGAGAGACTGACACACACCGTCTGGGGGGAGTTTTTGGTTCGTTTGGTTTTTTATTGCATCGGCTTTACCGCAGCCGTAGCTTAACGCTTGCAAATTCGCTCACAATAAGGCTGGCATTGTTATGTGGAATGCTCAGGTGATAAAAGAGAGTCTCGCATCGTCCCAACTGATGTTTTTAGTCCTTGATGTCTATGTCGCTGTCCTCGCTGTCTGGCTCTTGGCCGCTCGGCTGGATAAGCCGAAACTGAAACTTTTCGAAAGATTTTCCATTTGAATATTGTTTATTGTGCCAGCGATTAATGCATTTGCGCAAACGATTTTAAATGAATTTGATTCGAAGCGAACTCAATGAAAAACAAAAGACATGGTCGATCCCATGAATTATTCACAACGGAAATATCAGATGAAAAACACGAAATCGATGATAATTACCCATTCGAATAACATTATCGTTTACGAATTTGTCGCTCGTTCGTAAATAATTCAAACAGCGGCGACAGTTGGTAATACTGTCATCAAAATATAATTAGGATATCTCGAAAATCGTTTATTCTGCATGACATTTACGAGGAGCTATTCACTATGAAATTCACAGTTATTCAAGTTTTGATTACAATGTTCATGTCTCTTTCAAGCCGCTATCCGACTGGAAGGCGACGTGGGCGATTCGAATGTGGATCGAAAGCTTACCTCGATCGTCGGCGATTCCGATGGACATGTTCGTGTCTCTTCAAAAATAGCTTGGGATTGTGACGCAGTCAACCGAACACCAAGTCCTAAACATCAATGATGAATAACATGCAATACCTCTCCTTCAAGACATGACCATCGCGATGAATCTACCCACATTTCAACCATCAAATTTACATTTCCATGCGATACGTTGAATCGAGAGAGCGAGGGGGGGAGAGCATCAGAGGAAAAGGACCGCCGAAACCTTTTCTTGTGCTTAAGTTTATCGCAACATAAATAATAAATTAAATGTTTCGGTGGATTTCGTTGAAGGCTTGGAGTCTTGGACCAAAAGAAAACAACTGAAAGCTGAAAGTCAACAATTTTTGAATCTTTTTTTGCAACGGCCTTTGACAAACTTATGAACTCGTGTGGAGTCGGAACTCGACAAGAGGACTGGGAACGGAAAATGAATAAATATGAATAATGAAACAATGGCAGACTGCATACGATGGATATCTCCTTGTCCACTGTATCAAAGGCTCTGTTCGTATGATTTATTTCTGTGGATTAAGTTGCCGCCCCCTGGCTCTTGCTTCACTGCCAACGAGAAATTGTCCCGCCGATTGACGGAAAGGAGACA
>JANSTV010076495.1:0-10150 GCA_027564135.1 Lestremia cinerea | reverse complement strand
CAGTCTGCACGTCATTTGAATTATTAACATTGGCCTGTTGTTTGGTAGCCATTTCGTATAAAAATAGACGGACGGCTATGATGTTGACGACGGAAGAACGAAATGATATGGTTTTGTAGGTAAAAAGGTGTACTTGGAGGGATATTGAATTTCTCCACATAGCGAGGCATTAACGAGCCGAATAGCGCCGAACAGAACAGAACAGAATGGAATAGAACGGAACAAACAATCGCACAATGTGTGGCAATGTGTGGCAATGTGCAGTGGCAATGCTTGAGCGGTACGGTTAGATTGGTGCATCGTTCCAATGAAACGACTGATGTGAGGAATGTTCTCATAATTATAACCGTTTGATGCAATTCGAGTTGTTAATTGTGCTTGAAACGCTCATGGTGAAATCCGAACTCAGTCATCGCACTCCACTTGTTCGCCATCATTCTGGCGAAGAGCCGCCGGGCCAGAAATGAATATCCGAAAACATTCTCAATGATTCAAACAGTTCCTTTGAACAAGTCGACAAGGACGACGAGGATGACAATTCAACGACGACGACCACGTCGACTCATTTGGTTCCACCGAAAAAATTCATTTCTTGGAAAAATGCCCAACTCATGCAATAATTCCTCATTCCACAAAATTCACGGTTCTCCGACCAACCGAACGCCGTCGCAGTCAAGTGAAAGTGTATTTGTTTAGATGATGACTCATTCGAACGTCTACTCAAATCGATACGAACAAAAGGAATAGAATCAACTGGAAATAAAACACAGTCGTTTGGGTTGATTTTTCCGCTTTATCCATCGCCGCTGGTTGTTACAATGCAAGAGTGTAATTTAGGAAGTCTCGCAACAAGCAATGCAATAAGTCATTCAACTAGCAAGCGTCGAACTAGGGGATGACATCGTTGCCAACCATGCATGATGTGGTGTGGGTATTTGGTGGAGAATTTCTCCCCGGTTGCGTCGTTGCTTCGAAGGAAATCGATAAAACAACTCAATCCACCTTCGAATCGGGCAGACAGACAACGATGCCGAACCAACCAGCTACGGCAACGTAAACCACACAGACAATTCGATGTTAATAATTTGGCAGTTTATCGGCCGAGCTAATGAAAACTGACTTATAGTCGGCCGACAGTCGTCGCGAATGTCCACGTTTATTTTTGGCAATCGCGTTATTTGGGCATATTCGGTGGACAACGTTAACGATGGAGCGGATGGAAAATGGTAATCGACCGAATATTTAACGCTTACCGACCGAAAGGTCACAGGACTCAATGGCGGCGATAACAATAAACATAAAAATGAATGAATTGTAAACGATTGGTAGGCAACCCAAAGCGAATCGCTTGGCACACGGAATACGATTGGCCGGCCGGGTACTGGCGACCGGCCGGATATCATTTTTGAACAAATTTGCTTTCGGTCCTGTTGTGCCACTGGGCCTCGAATGATTTCGATGGATTTGTTTGTTCGTTTCGTCTGTTTGCTTGGTTGCAGACGTTTCGGTTGTTTAACGTGCGGCTGCTGTGGGTCGAGAACAAATTTTCCGATATCGATTGCCGAATTCAATCGTATAATCGCTTTTGTCCGTTTTTCAAACCATCTCTCTCTTCGAATCATTGTTGTTCCAGTGGTTCATTGTTGTTTGCCTGCAATTCAAGTGTGGGTTAAAAACGCAGTCAATGGAATTTTGCAGCTGTTTGCGTTCGCATTGTCAAACAGAGATACTTTTCCACAAAATTTATTGTGGGATCTCGATGAGGACGATTGTTTGCGCTGTTGAGCGGAGTGCTCGAGAAATCGACATGATTTGGGTTTTTCGAATTCAATTCGAGCTAATCTGCATTCGACAAAACTAGCACGCCCAAACCTTTTTGCATTTGCCGAATCAATTTCCGGGCGAAACACATTTCCGAGGGATTGGGGCATTCTGGTGCGCCCTCTGGTAGTCCCACGATAGCCATATGACCAATCAATCGCCAATAACTCCCATAAAATTTGATCCAAAAATTCATTCTGAAGTCAAAATGTTTATTGGACGCCAACGCTGAATTTCCTCAGAGAAAATACGACAATTTTCAACGTTTATTATCTCGCTATTCGATCGGCCGTCGTCCGATGATGTCATTCGAAAAGGGTCAAAGTGTCTCGCACTCCATCTCAATTCATTTCAAATGCCTCGCTTCGAGTGAATTGCCATTCAACTTCCTTCCCTCTTTGAGGCAATGATCGTAAAGCGATTTTCATTTAATTGGCCAATAAATGCTTTCAACACAGCGAGATATTTCTGTGAGAGTGAATCAATGGTGAGAGAGCAAGGGAGGAACATCCAGCCGACGAGAAAAAAAAAGTAATAAACCGAACAATTATCAAGTTTAACAATTGAAAGCGGTTGCATAAATTCGGGTATAGCTTTTATTCCTTTTTGAGCCAATTATTTCCTTCCGACATTGCCATTAACATCAACGGAATTTTATTGCAAACCCAAATGATTCACATTCGCATTTGACTTGAATTTTTCAAGCGAAAATGGAAGAAAACAAATTCCATTTCAATGTCGGTCCCTCCTTCCCAATTGCAATCGCACGACATTTGATTCGAAGCCATTTTCGAATTTGTGAACATTTCGATTTGGATAATGCTGGCTCGATTCCCCTCGACAATTTGTCGAATCACAAAAATTGTATTTTTCATTGGAAAATCGAATTCCCATGACTCCGATGAAGGTAGGGTGGCTCACAGCCAACACACAAATAATTGAAATTTAATTGCAACGACGAGGCATTTCCCATGAGCGAAAGCCCATTCTCTGACATTGCACCAACTAATCGAATGTTTGACGAGATTATCTCATAGATTTCTCCACATTCACATGCATGATGCCAGTGAGCCCCTCCCCCCCTTCCCGACAGTGCTTCATATTTCATATGAAACGACCGCAGTTTGGGCAATGAATAACGAACGAAGCTCGATGTGGATTTTGTTCCTTTTGCAAATCGAACCGGCATCGTTTTCAAAGGAGACTGACATGACCCGAGTCGAGACTGATTCAAGCGACAATTAGTGAGTGAATTCGAATCGAGCTGAAATTGAAATGAGATTTCTGTTAATTGATGTCGCCGATTATGCATTCTCGCTCACTGAATAATTCACTGCAATGGCATTCATTGCACCCGCAGTGGATGTGGATTCTCAATTAAAATTGCTGATTTATTAATGCGTCGTTAATATTCTGAATTCATTTTGTTTTCGAATTGCTGGAAAATTGCATGTTCTTTGGCAGTATTGAGGTGGTTGACTTCGAAGGAGACCGCATTCAGCACGATGCTTGCGTGCAGAATCACCTTCTTTGTGCTTTGAAGAGTTCATTTTTTGAATTTTCAAATTGAAATATCGATTTTTCACTTTGGTCGAGACGGCGTAGACGGTGATGATTGTGGGAAACTCGTCGAAGAAGTCAAATTTAGGGGGGACTGAAAATCTCCGTTGTCATCATTAATAATGCAACTCATTGAACCGGCTGGACAGTGAGCCACTGTAGACCATGTAGGGTAGCGTGAAGCGCGTTGGCCATTGCTTCCGGAACACCTGCTAATTAACATATTCGGGTGAGCATTCGACGCTTTTGCGATGTCAATGTTACGGTCCTGTCGAAATGGACATCAAATTCGATACGGCGACAGTGGCCTCGGTCAACGGACTGTATAAATTGGATGGTTGCGCGCACAAATTGACGTTGTTGTTTGATAACCTTTTGAATTGAAGTGCTTCTGGTTTTTGGTTGCAGGACGAAGGACATTTGACTAATTCGTTTCTCTCTCCTTTCAGATATCGATGGGTTAAGAACGGAAAGAAATTCGATTGGCAAGCGTACGATGACCGTATGTCACAACAACCGGGACGCGGTACATTGGTCATCACATCGCCACGTGACGAAGATCTCGGTCAATACCAGTGCTTTGCTGAGAACGAGCACGGTATCGCAACGTCCAACTCAGTTTTCGTGCGTAAGGCTGAGCTGAACACATTCAAGGATGAGCTACCGAAAACGGTTACTGCTAACGAGGGAGATCCGTTCAAATTGCAATGTCAACCCCCAGATGGCTGGCCCAAACCAAATGTCTACTGGTTGATCCAAACGACAGACGGCAGCATCAAGAGTATTAACAATTCCCGCATGACTTTGGATCCTGAAGGTAACTTGTGGTTTTCGAACGTCACCCGCTACGATGCCTCAGATGACTTCTACTATGCCTGCGCGGCCACCTCCGTGTTCCGAAATGAATACAAACTGGGCAATCGAGTGCTGTTGGACGTCGTCCAAACAGGCATCTCTCCAACACAGAATCGTTATCAACCGACACGTCAATATGTCACACGCAAGAACGAGGTTGCTTTGCGAGGCAAAAAGGTCGAAATGTACTGTATATTTGGCGGAACGCCTTTACCGCAGACCATTTGGAGTAAAGACGGCCGGCCGATTCTATGGAACGATCGCATAACTCAAGGAAATTACGGCAAGTCATTGGTTATTCGACATGCATCTTTCGAAGACTCTGGCGAATACACTTGCGAGGCATCTAACGGTGTTGGAAACGCACAAACTTATTCCATCAAATTGGAAATTCTGGCCGTGCCATACTTCACGGTTGAGCCGGATATTCAAACCGGAGCCGATGACGAGAGTGTGGAATTCAAGTGCGAAGCCAGCGGTATCCCAGAGCCAGTCATCAAATGGATTCACAACGGAAAGCCAATTTCTGAGGCGCCACCAAATCCCCGACGAACAGTCAGCTCAAACAGCATTGTCATCAAGGGCTTGACGTCGAAAGACACTGGTAACTACGGTTGTAACGCAACCAATTCCCTCGGCTACGTCTACAAGGATGTCTACTTGAATGTGTTGGCATTGCCGCCGGAGATCACTGAGCCACCTCGCCAGGAAGCCACCGTTGACCGACGCACCGTTAACTTGCGTTGCCGCGTGTTCGGTGCTCCCAAGCCAGAAGTAAAATGGATTCGCAACGGATTGGAATTGACCGGTGGTCGCTACCACACGCAAGATTCTGGCGATTTGGTCATTAACGATGTCAGCTTTGCCGATGCCGGAGACTACACTTGCCACGCTCAAAACAAATACGGATCGAAGGAAGCCAACGGAACGTTGATCGTCAAAGAACACACTCGCATCACGGATGAGCCCCAAGATTACGAAGTGGCTGCTGGCCAGCCGGCTACATTCCGGTGTAATGCTGTCTACGATCCATCTTTGGAATTGGACATCAAATGGTTGAATGACGGCGAGGAAATCGACTTTGAAAATGAACCACGTTTTGTACGCACCAACGACCACTCACTGACCATCTCAAAGACCGCCGAGTTGGACTCGAGCGTGTACACTTGCGTTGCCGCAACTGAATTGGATGAAGCTCGTGCTCAAGCCACGTTGATCGTCCAAGATGTACCAAACTCACCGCGTTTGACTGGTCTCCGATGCGATGCTGAAAATTCCGTCATTTCCTGGGAACCATTGGGTGACAATCGCGCCCCAATTCTGCATTATACCATCCAATTCAACACCTCCTTCACTCCTGACACCTGGGTTGTGGCCTTTGACAAAGTGCCCGCCACCGATTTCACCTACACCGTCCCGATGAGCCCATGGGCTAACTACACATTCCGCGTCATCGCTTTCAACAAGATCGGACCCTCCTTGCCAAGTGCTCACAGCGAGCCATGCACCACCCAGCCATTTGTTCCATACAAGAATCCAGATGATGTTAAAGGCGAAGGCAGCACTCCGACCAACATGATCATCTCGTGGACGCACATGCCTCAAATCGAACATAACGGTCCCCACTTCCAGTACCGAGTCTACTGGAAACGCGACATTCCCGGCGAGAAATGGAACACTGAGGACATCTTCGATTGGAGACAAGACAACATTGTGATCACCGATCAGCCGACGTTCGTTAAGTACCGTATCAAGGTGGTGGCCATCAACGCTCAAGGTGAATCAAAGACTGCTGTCAATGAGATCATCGGGTATTCCGGCGAGGATCGCCCAACGCAAGCACCAGGCAATCTCACCATGCTCCAAGTGACTGGCAGCACGTCAGCGGTGCTCAGCTGGAATCCGGTGCCGATTGATACTGTTCGCGGTCACTTCAAGGGTTACATCGTTGAAACCTGGACTGAAGTCGATGGCGAGGAGAACCGTCGTGAGATCCACGTCAAGGGAGATTCAACAAAGGCTTTGGTCACGAAATTCCGCCCTGATGCCGTTAACTTTGCCAGAGTTTTGGCCTTTAACAGCCGATACCACGGACCAGGCAGTGCTGTCATTGATTTCAAGACCCCCGAGGGTGTGCCAAGCAGCGTTCAATCGTTCGAGGCCTCTCCTTTAGGATCATCGGCATTCCGTCTCTCATGGAAGAAACCCTTGCAACCCAACGGTCAACTCACCGGCTACAAAATCTACTACGAAGAAGTGAACGGCACGCGTCTCGAGAACAAAGTAGAACGCGAACCGCATATCGAGGATCCCCGGATTACTCATGCCAAATTGGCTGGTCTCAAGCAAAGCACCAAATATCGCATCCATATTGTCGGAACCACCAAGGCCGGCGAAGGAGAAGAGTAAGTTTTATCCGTTTGGATTGTTGATTTCAAGATGCTAATGGGATGTTCTATTTCAGTTACTTCATCGAGCAAAAGACACTGACTGGTCTGGCGGTGCCTCCAGATGCTCCAAATTTCGCTTGGGAAAGATTGCCTTCAGAGAACGGATACGCTAACATCAAGATCATTTGGTTGCCATTCACCGAAAGCAATCGCCCAGGATCACATTTCTACACGAAGTACCGGGTCAAGGGTCAAACCATCTGGATCGAAAGTGACAACGTCTTCGACGAGGATTGGATCGTTGTGCGTGGATTGGAACCGGACTCAAACTACGAGTTCGTCGTCACTTCGGTTGATGGAACCTATTCGACGGAAAGTGCTCTCCAAGAGGTAGACACTTATGGAATTGGTAAGTCACGCACCAACCCAGCAGCTGGACAGAAATCTCACATCCATTTCCCATTTCGATTGCAGAAAGTCCAATAAGATTGCCCACCGACGATGTTGCTGTTGCCGGCTGGCTGATTGGCATGCTGCTGGCTATTGCCATTCTGTTATTGCTGCTGATCATCGTGTGCATCGTCAAGCGGAATCGTGGAGGCAAATATGACGTGCATGATCGTGAAGTAGCCAATGGACGTCGCGACTACGAGGATCAAGGAGGTTTCCACGAATATTCGCAACCGTAAGTAGCCCGCATTCGATTTCATTTCTTAACGGACTGCGTGTAACGTCAACGGATGTTTATCTGATTTGAAGCCAACCAGTTATCGAAACCCCACCGAATGCCGGTACCGCCAGCCCGGCTAGCGTCCCTCTAAGAAGTGTAAAGTATGTAGCGTCGTCTGTGGTGGTTTTCCGTTTGAAGTTTGTCGCATCGCTCATTCAAATGAGCGAGTGTTTCGCTAAAAATTCCATTCTGCTAAAAATTCTTACGAATTTCCCGTTTGTTACTAACCTCAAGCTGATTCATTCATGTTTTATCGCAACATCGACCCGTTCGATTCACAAAAAAGATAACCAAAATGCGTGCTTGTGGATGATTTATCAACGTTTCGAAGGGGGGAACGTGTTGTAACGTCATTGCCTGGAATGATGTGTGTTTGGTTTTGGAGTGTTTTTCGCCCCATTTGCTAACGAAAATCATGTGAAATGTTCAAAAGACTAATATTTCCTTTCCATTTCCTTCCGAATTTACAGACTAGACAATAAGAGCGCCGGCCGTCAATCGGTTGCCTCGAATCTCATGAAGCCAGACGATGAAGTAGATGATGCAGACTCAATGGCTGCTTACGGTGAAGGCGACACAGGTGAGACTCCCCTTCATTCAATTCCAAAGCATCGCTTAATGTTTTGAGTGGACTTTATTTTTCGGCATTTATGATTTTTGCCGCCCATTTTTTGTTTTGTTTTCTTTTTTTGTTTCTTCATGTTTTTTTTGTCATTTGTTCTAGGAATGAACGAAGATGGTTCATTCATTGGCCAATACGGACGCAAGGGACGAAATCCAGAAACAAATTCACAAGCTTTTGCAACGCTTGTGTAATTCGCAATTCGCAATCACGACAATTCAAGCAAAATGAAACGAAAACCAAACGCTTCTTTCCACATTTTTTATCTATTTTGCTTTCAATTTGTTCGTTTCCATTCATTTTTGTTCATTTTACGATTGATTCAACACACAATTGTGTTGTTTTATTTTTATTTGAGGTAATTTTTGCATTTTATTTACGTTTTTTTCATGTGATTTTATCTCGCTTTGTGGCAATACCACAATTGAAGCTTGAATTTTTCGCAGAAACCACTCAAAATGAATTTACTAATTTTTATTTCGTATTTCTCCCCGATTTCCTCCAAAAAAAATCAGGCCAATTTACCGAAGACGGTTCATTCATTGGACAATACGTGCCGGGTAAATTACAACCGCCAGTCAGTCCACCAACACCCCACAACTCATCCCTGCAACAGGGATCGAATAATGCAGCTGTAGCAACATACGTTTAAAAACGATTCAACTCTTCATTCAAATCATTTTGCGATCTTTCGTTTTTATAAATTAACACCATTGCGAGAATTTTCATTTCATTGGATTGACAATTACGGTGACTCAAACTTTTCGAAGTACCTCCTACTTGTTGGAATCACCAATCCTTTGGAAATAGAAAAAAAATTAAAAGTAAAAAGAAATGAGAAAAAAGTGTAATTTCGAAGAAACTGCACAAACACACAAAACGCACGCCTCAGCGTCATCATAAGACCATCATTAAAACCAATCGTTTCGAACGAATTCAATATTCTTTTGATCGAAAAAAAAAAATGCATTTCGTAATATTAATTTTTTTTAAACCGAAATCGGCAGCTACATTGATCGCATAAGCTTCGCGTGGGGATCATCGCTTCCACACGCAAAAGAGGAATCAATCAAATTGATCTCGATGCCAACTTCAACTCGCAGCTCATGCAATCAACCGAACGAAATCTCAGAGCCGGTAAATCGTTTAGTGTATTTAACAGAAATGACGAAAAAAATTTAGAAAATGTGTTCAGTTCAGGGTATATTTTTGTGTAAATTTACATAATTTGGAGAACGAAGAATAATAAATCACCAAAAAAAGGTAATGCTCTCAAGTCATAACCAGCGAATCTCATCCCGCTGTTTTTCCTTCTTTTTTTGGAAGAAAAATACAATTCGATACCGAACCACGACACCCAACTCAAATTTAAGTAATTCTACTAGAATTCGTTTTGTGTTTTTTTTTTATTCCCATTTTGATTCTTCTGGAACATTTTTTCTCCCTCTTTTTGTATTTTTTTTTATTGAAAATTGAAATTTATTTGCATAAAAAACAAATAAAAATTGCACAAAAATTAAATTTACGAATTAAAATGCATAAAATCACATTTGAAAAATTAAATTAATTTGTATGAATTAATTAATTAATTCTTATGTGTAATAATTAACTGAAATCGATAGCGTTAGTTAATTAATTAAAAAAAAAACACATAAAATCTGTTAGGGAAAAATTCTTTTTTATGAAAATCTAAAGAAAAATTGAATAAATATTATTGCTATTATTGGATGTACGTACAGTTTCGTTTTGGCAATTCCTTTTTGAATTTGAATGAAATTTGTTATTTTGTATGAAATGAAATTCAATGGAAGAATGTTGAAACAATCGAATCGTTCGTTTCGCATGAGGTTCGTCAGTCGGCCAATTGCATATTCGTTTGGAGACGCAGCTACCCTCAAACGAACGAATTTTTTTCAAGTTAGGATTTTTCTCGTGTGAAAATCGATCTTTTTTTTTGAAAAATTCACCTCATTTTTTTTCTCCAACACAATTTTTTCTTCATTTGGTTTTTGTAATTGGAACGACCTTTTCTCAATTTAATTGATGATTCAAATTTAATTGTAAGACCTCGATGGACGCATTTTGCCCCGTTTTCCTGGAAGAATCGCGCAGTTTTCGTCAAACGAATGCAGAAACATCACAACACGAATTTCCCAGCAAATGCGTCCGTCC
>JANSTV010076494.1:0-21960 GCA_027564135.1 Lestremia cinerea | reverse complement strand
CAAGCGCTGATGCTGAAGCCGCTCCCCCAGCCGCCCCTGCAGGTGGTGCCAAATAAATCTTGCGTTTATGAAACCATACCAAGTTGTGAATGAATAAACTTATTGATGAGCGAAAAGCACTTAATTTATTTTACTTTTTTATTCATTTTTTCTCTTGAAATTATCGGAGTCTGCTTTGAAAATCAATCGATGAAGCAGCGATCAGAAAAAAGCTAGGACCTCGTCTGCCCACGTGGCCTTCCTAAAGGATTCCGAAAGGAATTGTCATCTTGAACTGACCCATCGTACGTGTGGCTGACCAGAAGTATATTTCCCATTTCATCTAATCTCGGCTACAAAATTTGAAATTACCAAGAGCCATCATTAGAAGCGAACAAATGCCAGCGAAAGAACTTGCATTGCAAGTTGCGAACAAATCGAACCGGTTTCTCGCTTGTCCTCTTGTGCACCCGGGCAAAACCCGACAACATGAAGCTGACTCTCAATCGGCTCGTATAAAAGCTGAGACGTCTTCAGCCGACGGCATCAGAGTCTCAGTGGACACTTCTTCAAGCATATCCCGTTCGTACGATTGAGGTGAGTTGCACATTGCCGACATTGACGTTCTTCTTCATTAACCATGGCTTCTTGAGTTGCAGTTCCTCACAAGACCCTCACCGAGATGTCATCTGCCGCCAAAGCTGTTTGCTACTTCATTGTTCTGGTCGTTTGCACTCAACTGAGCGAGGCGGCTGTCGTCACCTACTACGAGCACGCCAACTTCCGAGGTGAACAGAACACCATCGAAATGAGCTATGGAACATGTTACAATCTCGAGTACTTCAACGATCGCATCAGTTCGATCAACACCCACGGCAGCTGTGTGGAAGTGTTCATCGACGGCGGTTGCAGCGGAGCCTCATTCCGCATTGCGCCTGGAACCACTTGCCACTCTTATTTGGGCGATTGCGGCTTGAATGATGCGGTCAGCTCTTTGCGGTTGTGCTGAGTTGCTTCACATTCGCATCATATTCGTCTCGTAAAGTTCAAATCACAATGTCCAAAATGTGATATTAAGGCTCAAATAAAGACTTTGCAATGAAACCATATTTCAACTCGTACACCTTTTGAAGGTTGCATTGATTCATATTTTCAACATTCGCCGTCCAGAGCTCGTCTTCTTGATTGTCGCTTCTATTTTAAATTCCAGCTTGTCGTATTCTGCTAAACGCTTTCCTTCTTTGTTGCTTTGTCTTGCTGCTGTTATGCTTCTCTTTATTTGATCAGCTGAATGAAATCGATTCAAATGAATTTTTCTTATTGCTTCTGCAGTCATCGAGTCGGCAATTTATTGATTATGGAACGATCCGAACTCATGATTTCAGCTTATTAAAATAGAAACAGAGCTGCGTGTGCGGTTGTGAACGGCCACGATCATCTGACTGAGTTTACTTGGAAAATATCTGCATTGGTTCCATCGACAATCTTTCACGGCAATGGCGATGCGCCTACCATCCTGCAGTGATATCTCTGCGGCACTGCAGGTTTGGAATGATATCGACTGCCGAAGAATTACCAATAACTTACTTCTGCGAGGTCATTAAATAGCATTGGCGCCTCTAAGAAGAATTTCAATTCCGTATAATCCGCCTCATTCACTCTCCTCGGCTGAGCACTGTTTCGAGGCAGTTACATATTCGCCACACACATGCATTTGGTTTGCATTTCAAAACCAGTTAAACGTTCCAATCAAGCCAATGCATAGATTCGAAAACGAGCAACAGAAGAAGAACAAGCTATCGTGTTTTTTTTAATTTAAAAAGAATCAGGCAGTTGGATTGTTGAGAAGATGCTGTTTAAGAAGTATCCAAAGTAGTTAAAACCGCCAATACTTTAACGAAAAATGTACTTCGAAACAAGTTGGAATCAGATGAAATGTCTATATTTTGAATTTTTACAAAAATACTGGATGAAAGACAAGACTATTTGCCACCAGTGGCACGAGCAGCAACAGTGAGCACAAAAGCAGTGCACACAGCACCAACAACGCATCCAGCGCCTTCTCCGACATATCCGGTGATTTTGCCAGCCGATTTAGTGGTTCCTTTGAGAATGCTGCCAGCGGCATGCAATGTGCCCTTGGCGTTGTCTTCGCTGCGAGCCCGAACATATCGTTGATTGGATTCGGCATTCCTGAAAGATTCTTTGCTGAACGATTGAACAACAACAAGTGCGCACGGATGAGGTTAACTTGAGTGCAAGGGAAGCTCTAACTCATGCCATTTCGAAGCGTTGGTCTGCTCGAACCGCAAGTTTTTCCCGCAAAACTAGTTTTGTTCCATTGCATTGGGTATAAACCTCGTTCGTCATTGTTTTGATTAAGTGTTTTATCTGAAACAGTGCAATTGAAACGCAATTAGTTATCGAGCGCAGAGCAACTTGAATCGATCGTGGACTATTGCAAATTGAAATTCAATCATTCCGTCATGACTGGTGACATCACAGATTGATGAATTTGTTTTCGATTTGAATCGATGTGTTTTTGACAAATTTTCCATGGAAAATTATATCTTTCGCTAACGTCACGACCTGTTTACATCAATCAATCCCATGAGCATTCGGACGGTGGATTTGGAAACAATCGAATTGATTTCAATTGGATGACGCAAAGATTCGTTTGAAAAGAAATGGAACTTACGCATTGAAAGGGGCCCTTGAGCAGCTGCTGGGAAGGAAATGGGCCCAAAATAACAAAATATTTGCTTAGTTGGCTTAAGGCGGGTGATCGATGTAATGCGGTCGAATCTGTTATGAGCGGACTAGATTTTAAATAAAAGCCCTGTAGAGCGGACAGCCAACATCAGTCGATGACACATCAGTCAAGTAATCAAGCATCTAATCGCTTCAGCTCAAAGTGAAATCAATTCGAAATAAAAAAGTAATTATCGATCTTGGCCCTTCGATAACATTTGTTAATCTCAAATATCTCTTCGCAGGTTTAAATCATGAAATTCCTCATCGTTTCTGCTATCCTCGTGCTCGCCGTTGTCGGCAGCTCACTCGCCGCTGAAGGAAGTAAGGACGCAGTTCCAACCCCTCCTGTGGCTGGGGAAGCTCACGAAGAAACTGGCTTAACCACTGGAGAAACTGGCGCGGCCACTCAACCTGCAGGCGAGAAACCCGAAGATTCCATTCTCGACGCCATTCTGCACACCGTCGATGAAATTGTCGAAGATCTCGTGGGTACCTCGGACGAGCCTTCAGAACCAGCTAAAAAAGCTCAGAAACCCCCAAAAGGAGCTCCTAAACCTGCCACGGAAGCTGCTGGTGGCGTTGCACCCTAAAATATTTGCTCTCCGATTGGCTGAACTACAAGCTTTCGATGAATAAAAACGATTTTTTGTAAAAAAAAAAAAATAATATTGATTTTTTGGATGCCCCACTGCCCGATTTACCTGAAGCTATCGAATTCGTCGAGTTCAAAAGCCTTTCAAACGGCCAACTCTTGAATCAAAATCATTCAATCGATTCAATCTCACAGATTATCAAAGTCACAAACCATCGTCGAATGCGTCCAATGTTGTCAAGCGGAGCGCACCCAACTGTCATTGAAATTGGTCGCGTCGAACAAAAACATGCCATTTCAGTTTCGATTGACAAAACAGTGAATGATTTCAAGAGTTGAACCCGGATTTCGGTTTATTTTCCATTCGATTTCGACTAAATTGTTCGGTGCACAAAGCCAGCACCGGCAAAGCCATCGAAAATGTTGACGAACAAGATTTTCATGCGAAAAACCAAACGCGGCAACATTCTGAAGGTAAATCGAAGCCGAAAATGGAATGTTTGAGGTTAAGCTATTCAACAATGCTTCCATTCCCGCAGATTGTCCGAGAACATTATTTGCGTGATGACATATGGTGCGGCTCGTCCATCTGCCAGCTGTGCGATCACAAGGCTCACGACAAAATCCTCTCGGAACGCCCAGCATCGCCTAGCAAGAAGTTCCCGTTCGCTCACTATTTGGTGTTGGACACAAACGTTTTGCTCGACCAAATCGACATCTTCGAAGAGGACATTCTGTGCAACATCATCGTTCTGCACACCGTTCTGAATGAGGTGAAACACCGTAGCTCAGCCGTTTACAAGAAACTGAAGAACATCACTTCGGACCAGACACGCAGCGTGTACACGTTCGTCAACGAGCATCACAAGTGAGTGCTGGGAGCATAGACCGCTTCGATGACATATAGCATTGATGGCATTTCGTTTCAGGGACACGTACGTGGAACGCGTGGCTGGGGAGACGGCCAACGATCGAAACGATCGAGCCATTCGCGTCGCAACCCGCTGGTACGAGGAGCATCTGAAGAAAAGCTACAAATACGATGAGGCTGAACCGATTCGAGTGGTTTTGTTGACAGACGACAGTAAAAATCGTGAGAAAGCGCGACAGGAGAACATCCTCACGTGTTCAGTGCGGGAATACGTACAATCGCTGGAGGAACACCCGACGCTGCTGGACAAATTGGCACACAAGGACTATTCGGTTGATGCCGATGCCAACAAGTCGGCGATCTTCCCACCACATTTGACACCGAACGAGATTCATGAGGGCATCAAAAGTGGCAAGCTATTGCAAGGCTCCTTCGCTGCCTCCCGTGAAAACTATCTCGAAGGCTTCGTCAACGTGGAGGGCTACGAGAAATCCGTAAGTGGCGATATTTTTGAAAGTTTTCATAGAATCAACCTCACAATCACCTCTCAATAGATTCTGGTACTGGGCCATGAAGGTCTGAATCGATCAGTAGATGGTGATCTGGTGGCGATTGAACTACTGCCAGAAGATAAATGGAAGGCACCCAGTGAGATTGTACTGCAAGACGACCAAGAAGACCCAGGTGATGTTTTGGACCAGGAAAACATCTCCGCCGTTGAGTCCGTTCCATTGGAAGAGAAAACTCCTACGGCCAAAGTTGTGGGGATCATCCGCCGGAAATGGCGTCAGTACTGCGGCATTCTCCAACTTAATCCCATCCCAGGGTCAACACGTCACATTTTCGTTCCGGCTGAACGAAAAATTCCAAAAGTTCGCATTGAGACACGTCAAGCAGAGGAGTTGAAATTGCAACGGATCATCATTGCAATCGACTCCTGGCCGAGGCATTCCCGTTATCCGCAAGGGCATTTCGTAAGAGCCCTAGGACCGTTGGGAGACAAGGCCACCGAAAATGAAGTCTTGCTGCTGGAACACGATGTCCCGCACTCCAAGTTCTCCAAAGAGGTGCTCAGCTTTTTACCGCAGTTGCCATGGAACATCACCGACAGTGATTTGGCGAAACGAGTCGATCTACGAGACATCGTCATTTGCTCGGTGGATCCACCCGGATGTACTGACATCGATGATGCATTGCATTGTCGCCTTTTGCCCAATGGAAACTATGAGGCAGGTGTGCATATTGCTGATGTCAGTCATTTCATTCGTCCGGGTAATGCAATGGACAAAGAGGCTGCCTCCCGGGCCACAACTGTGTACTTGGTTGACCAACGTATCGACATGGTGCCTGAGTTGCTCAGCTCGAATTTGTGTTCTCTGCGTGGTGGTGTCGAGCGATTCGCCTTTTCATGCGTTTGGGAATTGGATGAAAACGCGACCATCGTCCGTACGAAGTTTCACAAAAGTGTCATCAAGTCGAAGAGGGCGATGACGTATGAGGAGGCTCAGCTCATTATCGATGACGTCACGCAGAAGGATGAATTGGCCGAATCGTTGAGAAATTTGAATAAATTGGCCAAGACAATGAAGAAACGTCGTATTGAAAAAGGGTAAGTGATTGCGAGTGAGGCTGAAGCGGGTGCTGATCATGCGAACTAATTAATATTTCAGAGCCTTGGTTCTTGCATCTCCGGAGATTCGCTTCCAAGTCGACAGCGAAACGCTGGATCCAATCGAAGTGGAGCTGAAGAAAATGCGTGACACCAATTCAATGGTGGAGGAGTTCATGTTGTTGGCAAATGTGACGGTGGCGGAGAAAATTGAAAAGGAATTCCCCGAGTTCGCGATGTTGCGTCGCCATCCAGAGCCACCACAGACCAATTTCGAACCGTTGGTCAAAGCCGGCCAAAATCTTGGCTTTGAAATCGACACGACCAGCGGTAAGGTTCTGGCCGAGTCTTTGGATAACGCTGTTCGGACGGACAATCCGTATTTCAATACGATGCTCCGCATATTGGCCACGCGCTGCATGATGCAAGCTGTGTATTTCATCAGTGGCACAGTTCAGAAGGAGGAGTTCTTCCACTACGGTTTGGCCGCTCCGATTTACACACATTTCACCTCACCCATCCGACGGTAGGCATTTCCCTTTGAGTTAGGGCGAAATGAAGTTATTGATTTTCAATTTCATTCCAGTTATGCGGATATTATCGTGCATCGCTTGTTGGCAGCATGCATCGGAGCCGACAGCACTTACCCCGATTTGTTGGACAAGCGCAAGACTTCGCATCTTTGCAACAATTTGAACTATCGGAATCGAATGGCTCAGTACGCTGGACGAGCTTCGGTGGCCTTGAATACGCATTTGTTCTTCAAGGGGCGCACCCAAGAGGAGGATGGGTAAGTGCTAACATTGGCTTGCTCGAAGAAGGCACCTTCAATAAACCTCATTCCAGATACGTTTTGTTCGTTCGAAAGAATGCGCTGCAAGTATTGGTCCCGAAGTTCGGTTTGGAGGGAACGATTTACCTGACCGGGAAGAAGGGAAGTGCCCACAGTTCTGGCGTTCAATTCATCTACAACGAAGAAGATCACACCCAGAGCCACAAAGACATCGTTTTTCGGGCATTCGATCCGGTCACCATTCGTCTGAGCTTGGATGATTCGAACGTTCAGCATGAGAAATTGCTGTTCGCTTTGGTGAAACCATACATCCCCGGTTTCAGCGTAGAACCGTTGCCCAAGAGCGACGACATTGAAATTACCGAAACGTCAGCCAAACGGAAGCCCAACGAAGAGGTTGCCGCCAGCAGTGGCTCGGCAAAAACAAAAAAGAAAAACAAAAAACAGAAAAAATGATGAATTTTGTGAAACAATTTTTTTGTGAAAATGTTTTTTTAAGGAAAATAAAATTTGTTGGACCGATCACATTGTGGTCAATTTGAAAGAAAAGGTGCGATCACTTGCGAGAGGCCAATTGAGGATCAGGAGCCGTCAGAGCGTAGCCAAGACTTTGAAGACTATTGCGAATGCCTGCGAAGACTGTTGGATCCTCCACGGTACCCGGGAGGATCACCTGTTTGTCTCGTGCAAACTCAGCCATTGCCTTGCGCAGCGTCTTTCCAGATCTAGTACGCGGCAAGGCATCAACTGGAGCGATAAGTTTGAATGCTGCTACTGGGCCGACGATCCGGCGAATGATCTCCACGATTTCAGTGGACAGTTGATCTTTGGGGGTCGTCACTCCTTCCTTGCAAACGTAGAGGCACAGAGGGATTTCTCCTTTGGTGTCTTCGGGCACGCCGAAAACGGCAACGTCAGCCACGTCAGAATGACGCAAAACGGCATCTTCAAGACTCAACGTGGATATGCGATGGCCGGCCACATTGATAACATCGTCATCACGAGCAGTGACGTACACGAAACCTTCTTCGTCCCGGTAGCCGGCATCCATTGTGTCGTAGTAGCCCTGCGGAGGATTGCATTATAAGTATTTCGTGCTTTGAGGAGGGATCGAGGAGAGAACGCTCTTACCGGGAACTTCTGGAAGTATGTCTTCTCGAAAAGCTCGTCATTTTTGTACAGTGTCGACATAGTGCCCGGTGCCAGAGGAAGTTTGATGGCGATGCGACCCAATTCATTAGTTTTCGCTTCTTTGCCATCGGGATGCAGAACTCTCACTGAAAATGTCGATTGTGTCAACCCCCATTTGAGAGGAAATCATCACGAAGCCTTACCATCGTATCCAACAAACGGTTGTCCGGTGGAATATTGCGGCTGACGCTTCTGTCCGAAGCCGAGACAAGAGGTCGTGATGGCCGACCCAGTTTCAGTTTGCCACCAATGATTCACACATGGCACTCGAAACTTCTTCTCGATCCAGTTCTTCGTTTCCGCATCACAAGGCTCGCCGGCAATGAAAATCGACTTCAGTGAACTGATGTCATAAGACTGCCCATGCTCACATTCGGGATCGAGACGACGAATCGCCCGGAAGGCAGTGGGCACTGAGAACAACGAAGACACTCGATGTTGACTTATCACACGGAAATACTGTCCTGGATTGGGGCGATCCGGTTTGCCTTCGTACATAACGAGAGTGGCTCCATACAGCAGCGGACCGTAGCAAATGTAGGAATGGCCCACGACCCACCCTAAGTCAGATGCGGCCCACCAAACCTCATCTCTTTTCAACCCGTAGATGGCATTCATTGTGTACATCAAATTGACCAAATGTCCGCCAGTTGGCCGCTGAATGCCCTTCGGCTTATCGGTGGTGCCCGAAGTATAGAGAATGTACAACGGATCATTGGCTTCGACCGGAACACACTCGGTTGACTCTCCCAGCCCCAATCGCAATACATCTTCCCATGCAATGTCCGTCTTTGAAGTCAACGGCGTGGACAGAACATTAGTTCGTTCGAAAATCACATTGTGTTTAGGCTTCCACGCAGACATGCGGACGGCCTCATGCAAAATATCCAAATATTTCACCACTTTGTTTGGTTCGACCCCGCAGTTGGCAGCAATCACCGCCTTCGGTTGGGCGTGCTCGATGCGAGTACACAACTCACTAGCGGCAAATCCACCGAAAACCACCGAATGAACAGCGCCAATACGAACCACAGCCAGCATGGCCATCACCGCCTCCGGGATAAGTGGCATGTAGATGATCACACGATCGCCCTTCTCGACACCCAATTTCCGCAGACCGGCCGCCAACACGGTAATCTTTCGGGCGAAAACAACGATTTTTTTTCTTCAAAACGATGACCAACAAATGCCATCGGATCAACTCACTTGGTCGTGCATCTCTTGATAAGTCACCGTGCGTGTGGTCTCCGTCAGCGGGCTGTCATGAATCAGCGCAATTTTCTCGCCGCGACCTTCGTTGATGTGTCGATCGATAGCATTGTAGCAAGCATTCAACCGACCACCGACGAACCATTTTGTAAACGGCGGATTGCGATTGTCTAAAACCCTCCCGAAGGGCTCGTCCCAATGCACCAACTGTTTCCCCAATTCGCCCCAGAATTTCTCCGGGTTCTCAATCGACTGACGGTACGCTGTGACATAATCATGTGACCGCTCATCGTCTGTAACAATTTCAAGTTTAAAGCATATTGTCGGACCACACGTCACCCACAAAACGCACCCGAAAGTTGTCGAGTCGTCGACAATGACCTCCACTCGAATGGGCGCCTGTACGGCAATCCCATTCTAATGCTCGACAAGCCACATTTTAAATAATTCACTTTCCAACACACCATTTTCAATTGCACCAAATCACCAACTAATCGAAAGCCTAGCACACAGTTCTCTGTCGCGGCAGAGCAATCGCTGAGTTATTGGTCTTATCGTCACTTGAATTTCCAAAAATCGTAAAATTTTGCAACCTGCGATATCGCGCAGTGACACAAACAACACCAGCGCAAAGCTATTTTCAAACTAACAACCGTACGCACCGATCACGATCGGGATGAACGCAAATCCGTAACGAGAAATTCATCTCGTTCGACAAGACGAATGTGTTGGACGAGCTCAGGGTTGCGCTGAATTAGAGCGAAAATAACAGACTGCGCGTCGGGAGATCGACAACCCTGACCGCAAAAACATGGGTCGCATAAATAATATTCAAGCGACGCGCGCCGTAGACGCAGCACGCAACGATCAAAAAGACAAAATAGAACGCGATCAATCACTCGAGCACGGAGCATTTGGAATGATTCGATTCAGTTCGTTCTATATCGGGTTTTCATTCAAATCGCCGGGTTATGAAGCATTTCAAACAAACCGACTGCTTGTTTTCGTCGATCAACCGGTTCCACTAGACGCTGCTCTCGTCGACTGGCGATCGCTTGTGTTTGTATTGATGTGACAATGAATGGCATTGTTTACATTTCAAATGACCTTGAAGTATTGTTGTGCATGCACGCTATCTGACGAAGGGGGTACGGTAGGTCATGCCATTTGAAGAAATTAAACAGACGATTAACAAGTCATCTCCAATTCATTTTATTCACGCGATGGCGTTCGATTGCGGAACACATTTTTAGAAGAACAATGGAGCCTGTGCGGCATATCCGAATGGAGCCGGTGCGGCATAGCCGAATGGTGCTGCCGCGTATCTCGAGTAGGCAGCCGCGTAAGGTGAAACGGCATATGGTGCTCCGAAGACGCTAGAATAAGCTAATGGCGCTGGAGCAGCGACCAGAGGGGCTGCAGCGGCAACCGCAACACCATTGTAGTTCCGAGCAACCACTTGCGAGCTGGTGGCTGCGACGACGGGCAATGGGGCGGCAACCAAGGGTGATGTGTAAGCAACAGCAGCCGGAGCTAAAACGCTCGGCTTAGCCAAAGCGCTGCAGACAACCATGAGAACGACGATTGCGATCTGTGGGAAAACAATTGTGAATTATTTGCGAATATTTTCGCCAAAAACTCGGGCAAAAACTTACCAATTTGTTCATTTTGCGATTGAATTGCTGGCTTTGATTGATTCGAAATGGGTGATTGAACAATTTGTGATTGAAAACGATCGAATTTGATGGTTTTATACTAGATTGATGGCTCCACCACTTCGATCGGCGGCTCAGTCGTCCGCACGTGATATTTCATTATCATTATGTCAACAATCGAGTCGCAAATGATGCGCGCTGCGCATAGTAATTGGAACTGGAGGATTATCTAATCACTTGCGTCGATTAATTTCGTTTCGGCATTTGCATTGCTCTCACGTCGCCGGGACTGGTGATTGATCACGATTTCGCATTGAGCAAACCGGATTGCATGCATTCAGGCCAATAAAATAAAAAATAAATTGAGTTTCGGTTTCATTCGGATGTTCCTGAGTTTGTTTGGGAACATTTGAAAAAACACCATTCAATTAAAGAATGCGTGGCGATTCTTCACTTGATCCACTGAAGCGTTTAGAGCAATTAATACACACACACAAACATCTGCCAAACGAGGCTAAGAAAAAGAAACGGGCTCGGCAATCGGCATTGGTTGATAAATTGCATAATAATTGCATAAATTGTATTTTAAATAACGTCTTTGGCTCCGCCACTCTTGATGATTCCTCAATTCGAAGCTCCTGCCATTTTAGAAATGAACTAGAATCTTAAAGCTGGAATGATATTCATTTCTGTGAGTCCGACAGGGGAATTCCCTCCTTCAAAGACTTAAAATTGAATAAAAATTTAGAAATATTCCTTCATCTGTTTAACAATGCAACTTGTTGTGATGAAGACTTCGTCGTTGGTGACACAAGTGCTCATCTCTCTTTTCAAATTTGGCTTCCAATCATTATTTTGATTATTATATGCGTTGATTAACTATGATATGCATATGATATGGTGTCAAGTATATGGGTAAAAGCATAAGTGTTTTGTAGTTGAGAGCGGAAAGCGATTAAAGCGCTTCTGAATCCTTTACAGCGACGGGGAAATGATTTTTCTCGTACATTCTCAAATCGATGTCGTAACGAAAGTTGCAGTAATCACCCATATCTTCAAAATACTCCGAGTAATTTATAACAACAGATTTGTTTCGGGCTAAGATTCGGGACAGTCTGTAATTGGTTGCAGAAATGAATGCAAGTACCGAATGATGAAAATCGATTTGAATGAGCTTACTGAGCACAATGAGCCAGCATCTCATCGAAATGTTTCCTGGAAGTGAGTGGAAGGAAAACGTGGACCAAGTTTCAAACTACAGAGAATTTGGATTTTCATACCGCATGTGTAGTTCATCTCCAAATTCTTGTTTTATGCTTGCGATATGCTGGCCGCCTTCCCTGAATCCCAATATTTTACTGATGGGATGACTGAATGTGACGACTGGGGAACTTACCAAAGCAGAAAATCCACACAATATTGCTCTACATTTTTCACGTGGACTTCCAATTCAAGGGGTGTTATGCCGAATTTTAGACTGTCAATACAACAGTCAACGTCAATGTAAGCTACCTTTAGAAAATCGGAAGCGGCACTTACTACAGACAATTATCATTGACGTCGGCTAGTTGTTCCATCCTCCTTTGAATCAATTGAAATGAAATCAATATGCGAAATCCATCGTGTAGTCGACTTTATTGCTAAACTTACTTGTCAAATTCAAGACGTTGTCTATCGACTTCCTCAAGCATACTAGACATTCTATTTGACAATATGATAAAAATCAATGGCGAAGTCATCATTATCAAATACTTGAATGCTCACTTCAAGAACGTCCACGAAATTGAAATGGGGTATAAACGTGGGTCGACAATGTCTGTCGGGTTCTGATGATAATATTTGACTCTAAAACGAAAATATTCTCCTCAATATTTGAAACTTCCATTGAATCATGAGCAAGTCCCCACATATGCCGCAACATTTTATGCCACTGCTTTGTCCAGTCGCCGGGATCCTTTTTGGCCACGCATCGAGACAGCATGTCCGGTACACATGGTGTATCTTGCACACAAATCGGACCCAATTTCAAACTGAAAGTATGTAGTAGTAGTATGTAGTATGTAGTAAGTAGTTTTATAGCCTTTGAAACTCACATAATACTTTCCGTTGGCTTAACTTCCATTAGGGTGAATGGTTTTTCAAAGTTAGGATTCATCCTGAAAATAATTGATGGAATTCAGTATTCAGGACGATGGTAAAGATTCAAGACCGTACCAGAATCTATTCTCGACACAACCCCTCCATACAAGCAGCATGGATTCGACTGATCTCCCAGTGTTGTCGATAGGCAACTGACTTTGACGTGCAAAAAAATTTAATTGGATAATGCAAACGCTCCTCAAAAACTGTGCTTCTTGTGATGGTTCCCCTGGACGGCTCCTATGGCGGGTTCAATGTTTCGTATCAAAACAATCCGTAGTTGAACTATTGGATGAACTTACAGGTAATCGCGGCAGAGACTCGTCCAACTCGCCATGTTTCCTTCATCATTTATTTCCCCGAAAAAGCATCGCCCTAAGCTTATGCGCAACTCCATGGTCGATTTTTCGTCGGCGTGCCTCGTTAATGTCATCCCGTTGCGTATAGTTGGCTTGGAACTGAAAGGGTTTTTCAAAGTGAATAGGCCTGCACTTTCCATCACAGGTTCCTCACTTGAATGACACGGAAATCACACAGGAGCTGAAAATTGTGATCACCAGCTGGATGCTTGCCATTGAAATGTTCCTGAAAGCCACAACCATCTCTGAGTGAACCGGCAGAATATTTGAAGAGACTCAGGAACTCACGGATCCAATAATGCAGATGCACTTTCCTGCAAACGTTCAAAATCATTTTTATCATCAAAGTCCATTGAAGAACCTGCGATTCACTTACCTCTGCCCTCGAAATAGTTGAGCCAGCAGCAGATGTTTGGGATCTACAATGAATGAAAAACGTTTCAATTCGTTCAAGATCGGCTTGACACTAAGACCCACCGCCTCGCAATTTCATCGCAAATGACTCTTGCAAGGTTGAAATCGTGTTTGCGAGCCCCCTTTTGGCCTTGCTCGAAGCTTGGAATTGTGTTGCACGCGCTCAATTGTTCTTGCTCACGACCAGCGATGAAAAAATTGTTGCGACCAAGTTGACAATTTATCAAATCGGTTCGGCGAACAGCGATGTCCTTTAGTTTTCCATTGTCGTTAAGAGACCAGTTCGGATGTCTAGAAGCGAATGATTTATGATCGATAGTCCCTCATTCATTCGACCGAAATGTTTGAACCAACCCCTGCAGACCCTCGAACTCCATCTTCCACGCTGCTGAGAGAAGCACCCCATTTGCCCTGGGAAGAATTTCGGTGGTTTAGTCAAAAGAACTTGCGGTCCTTGCTGGGCCTGCTGAACTTACCAAACGAAATTCAAAGCTTTTTTGTGTTGTCCAGCCTGCCACGTCTTATTTTCTAAGCATTCTTGGATACTCGTCACGTAAATTTCCATATTCGGTCGTCTGCTTGAACAAATTGAGTTTCGAGACAATTTTTTTTCTCTCCTGGCGATCAAATCGCTCGACACTTACGCCTTCATCAACACATAACTGCATACGTAGCTCACCAGCGGAGTCAAATTCGAACCGAACGACATCACGCTTGAACAAGAAATCAATTTTGAAGTAAAATGCGCTAAACTAAGCTAAGCTGAGAATTACTGGGAGCAACTATTGTAGAAAGATGATTTATTAATGTTTGGATGGGCTCCTTCCCTCAGTTTGAATCGAAGAGCGCAATCTAAGAAGGGGTCTGGACTGAGTGGGTCCTTTTTTTGAAATTCGTTACTGCGGAAAGGACCTTGACTTATAATAATAATTCAAAAAATGCATTAAGAGGGTCAGCACCTGTGACGAAATCCGAAATGCATTTTCACTGCATCCAAATGGTTGGTTCCTGAATAAGGCGTCTCATTGGCTTGACTGTTGATTAAAGACTCACAAGTCAGATCTGGATTTCGGTTTCACAAATTTCACAACTTACAGATCGAACAACTCTAAGACGCAACGCTTGAATTGAACAATCATGAAATCGATTTCTTCTTTGAGTTCAGTAATTTCCGTTATTTGGCTAGAAAGGGAAGTCAACATTCAAGATCACACAAAGGCACAAGGCACAAGTTAGCTCACATCTTTTGCAACTCCTTGATTACTGGAATCGTATCTTGCATGTCGAAAAAGAGAGTGCGGCAAATTGATCTGGCTAAGGCATATCTATGGTACTCGTAAACGTCACCTGCGGGTTGCTCAACCTTTGGAAGCCTAAGAGGAATGCATTACATTCAAGACACGCGCATTGTTGCATTTGCCACCAAGTGCTCAACGAACTTGTATATTTTTCGACAAAAATTTGTCTGCTTGGCTCGGTGTTGGTTATATTGACAGATTTTGAACTGAGTCCTCAATGGATGCATGTCGTCATCAAATTCTTTGTCGTGGACGTGCATCATAACTGGCGCAATTTCAGGTTTCGTTTTTTCGTCAAGGTTCGCTACATCTTCATTCATCAGAACTGCGTCCATGTCAATCATCAAGAACTGCATTGCTTGATACAATCTTCGAAAATTGAAATCAGCTTCGGACTTTCTGTTGAGGCAAAAACCGATAACTTCATCCTGATTCACTCAACAGGAATCGTCTATACATTGCGGTGGTTTCCTGGAGACAATCATGAATTCTGGTGGTTATCGAGGCCTGTTCAGCGCTGAAATGCAACAACCAATGAACTTGCAAGCTCCGTGCCAATTCGATGAGACTCTTACAAGAAATCGTAGCTCCGGTAGTTCCAATAGCATTTTCCATAGATGTCCCACAATTTCTGCTTGCCCGTGGTGGCCAGTGGAAAGTAATACGTGTGCATGTGCCACAAGCTGTGAACGTTCATAATTGTCGAAATTGCAGTGAATCGTACCAAGTTCTTATCAAAATGGAATGCACATACTATTTGCAATTGATCGAATGCTTGGAAAATGTTCCACTAGGCGATCAATGAAGACACGAAAGATGATTAATCAACGAGCCTTGGACGACGCGCGTCTCGACTTACTGGAGATAATAAAACGCGTGACAAACCGCTTTAGCTAATCGGCTGGGAAGGAGTGTTACTCCCGGGGTTGCGATTATGTGCCGTCTAAACAAAAACAGAAATTTTCTTTTCAAATATTTCGAGATATTTCGGTATAAATTCTCGAAAACTCACAAAAGGTCGCAGTTTACCGTTAAGTCATTCGCAACGCGTTCCGTCATGCATTTTATCATTTTTTCATCAAATTCAGATTTCTTAAATCCAATCCAAAGACTGGCAAAGTTCAAAATTCAAATGCAAAATTAAAGTCAGAAAGGAGAAAAGAAACATTTGCGCAGTGATCAGCCACTCACTGAACTCGGCCGGGGATCATTTTAATCTCGTTGCTCATCTCTTCAGACCCCAATGCATCATTCACAATCCACGCAAGATGTTCTTCATCCACTTTCAAGTGAAATTTGATTTCAACCCTGAAACAATCACCGATTTTGATGAAATCCACTTGAGCCGATTGCCCAAAATTACATTTTGAAGTATTTCTTAATGAGGCGTAGACCTTCGTCAGCTAAGTGGTGATATGGTGGATTATTATCACTGTACTCTTTCACATCGCTGGTGACGTCACGCTTCTTGAAGAATGCGCATATTTTGCGAACCAAAGCTGCATGCGTCTTGCCTTGGAAGATGTTTAGACTATTACAAACATGCTGCACGTTCAGTCCTTGAAAGTGCTTAGTGATTTCATCGTCAGAGGGCCCCTCTTCCTTCCACATCAAGTAATAGGCGTCTGTAACGCTGAGATTCGTGCACATGACTTAGAGAATAGCAAGAATTGGCGAGTCTTGCAACCCGATACGTGCAGAGATCGAATCCTTACAACGTTCGCACAAGATCCTCTTTGATAACCTTGGCCGCATGCCTTTCATATCTGAATCTGAAACGGAAAGCTTCTGTCATGACACGTGCAGACAATTACAAGAATTCTTACGGTTTCTTCAAGAAGAGCACGCTAAATGCTTTCCCAAGCATTTTATCATCCATTTCCACCGTTGAATCACTTGAAATTCCAAAGTACAATTATCCACACGTCGCGCAAAACTTCCACCAGCTTACCTTATTTCCAAGCGGATCGGTTCATTTGTGAGGCACTTGCGAACCATATCGTTATAATCGTATCTGCAAGTGTGGAGAATAAATGGTTGGAATGTCATCCAAATTATGCCATCAAGCAGTTGGTGCGACCAAAATTTTGTTTGCATTGCGAGCAACATGCGCAACAAAACATCTGTCGTTGACGCCGTTGACAAAAAATGTCATCGCCACATCATTTGAATTTTCTTTCTTTTTTCGGAGATGATTGCAAACGTAAGCAAAATTTATACTCAAGAAATCAAATTTTCCCCATTAATCGGAAAATGGAAATGGAAAATGGCTCAATTTCGCCGCAAACTTATAAAGACAGTTAACGACGGAAATTTCAGTCGAAAGTAACCGACTGAACAGGCTAGGAGTTGTACTTTTCTACAGGCAACACTCACTTAGTACCGTAGATCGCTCCAAAATTCATCAGCAACAAGAAGAGACCAGCAATGGTCTTTATAAATTGCTTGTCCTTCATTTTCAGGGCCAGCCGGGTCCTGGAACACTTTGCAACCGAAATTCACCACCAAATATCTTCAATCAGATTCTAAATTAGATATCCGAATTTTAAATATATTTCAGCGCTTTGTCTCGAACGTCAGACGCCGGCGCTCTGCTCTCGAAGACTGATATTTTGATATTTTGAATGTGGCTCTGCGTGTTTCTCGATAGTCGCGCTCTTCTGTGTGTTTGTGTGTGCATTGACATTCCAGACTTTCCGTCTAAATATTTGTTCAGCTTTGAGTATGAGCACAGCGTGAGAATATGTTGAACTTTAATGGTGACGGCGAAAGCAGTGGCAATTTGCAAAAACATTTACGCATCGAATAGCTGTCAGCTGTCAGGCACCGTTTCATTGACGTCTCTCAACGGTTTCGGTGAATCTTTTCAGTAAAACGAATGTTGCTCGATGAATTCGTTCTAGCATCAAAGTGCGAGTGTTGAAATTGTCTAAGGGTTTCGCGTTAGCGTAACAGAAGACCATTACTCGATGTGGAAAGAAGAAGATTGGCGTTGTTGAATCTGACCTCTAAATGGACAAAAGATATTCTCTGCCGATTGAAACAGTACAATTGCTCTTTCATGCCCAAGTCTCCAACGGTGGATTGTTAAAGTGTGGCTCTTCCTTGGCCAATTGCTCACACCGAGGATGGGTATTGGATGGGTATGCGTTTATGTCACATCTCACGCACCGAAGGTAGCACAAACAAACCTGTTGCACTCCGATGCTTTGGCTTCTTTTCAAAACTGATCATTCAAAAGCAGACATTTTAAAGCGATTCAGCGGCTTACGAAGGGAAACTCCGAAGGGAGTTATATAATATTAGTTATAATATCCCGTTCATCGTCAGAGTCACGAGACAATTTTAGAATTAGCAGAGATTTCTGAGAAAAGAAATAATCCTTCTTGGAAAGAGTCCACTGCTTTAAAATGTAAACAAATGATTAGTTTGTGATTATTTTTATTGAGATTACCATTTTATAATTATTTAATTTTTAAATTGGATTTTAAAATAGGGCTGTAGTGTGAAGAGCCATGATCAGTGGTTTATAAAAAGAGAAAAAGATCAGTTATGGTTATCTTAGATCACCAATAAATTGAAAACTGAAATATAAAAACCCAAATAATGTAATATCATATTGACGTGATGTCAGACAAAGACAAAGACAATGACATCCCGTTCAGCACAAAATAAAACGATTATATGAAGAGTAGAATTGATTTTGATATGGGAATACTTGTTTAAACCTTCAAAAGAATATCTTGTCTAATCCCTCCTCCTTCCAAGGCACACCTTGTTAACATTTCCCTCTTAGACACTTCTCGAACATGTTTTTTCCTTCTCCAACCAATATTGTGGTCAAAATTTAAATCAGTGCATAGTAACAAGCAACAAAAGACCACCAGAAAGCTGAAGATCATTGAGTATTGATGGATAGAGCAGAGTAGTACATCTTCAGATCAATATCGAAATGATTCCTACAATATTCTACCATTTTTTCAAACCATTCATGAGATTCCACTAAAAGAAATCTGTTGCGGGTGAAGATGCGAACAAATCTGAAATTGAGGTCGAAATGAATTTTCAGTCATGCATTTGAAAGTAGATTTCAAAATACAATATATGACTGCACTTACTGAGCACAATAAGTCAAGAAAAGATCGTAATGTTTCCTGCAGTGGAATGGGATTAGAAAGTTGAGTTCGTTTCGAATTGCAGATTATTGTGATTTTCCTACCGCATATGAGCTTCCGCTGATTGGCATGCTTTTATGCGGTCGATGTGTTTATGGCTCTTCCTGAATGAGAAGATTTGATATTATCACATGCTCAATGAGGTGAGTAGGGAACTCACCAAACCAAATATTGTACGCAATATGCCTCGACAAGCTGAATCGAACCCGACATTGCGGGTGGCGATACATCAAACCTCAAGCTAAAATAAAAGAAGCCAATGTGATTTACTCCTCAATTGGAAAGTCAAAGTTCCTCAAATGGCAGCGCATACAATTGACATTCTCCATTAAATTCCTCGAGGAGCAGCACCTTCCTTCAAATCAATTAAATCATAATTCGGAATCTGCCTTCTAGTCGAATCTACTAGTTAGCTTACTGATCAAATGAGTTTCCAGTTCGGCTGGCATACGACAGAAGGGCGGCCATTCTTATGATATTTCAACAACGGAAATTAATAATCAACATTTTAATCGAAAGTTTCTTAAAAAATTACTTCAAGATCGTCCACCATGTGGAATAGGTGAATGCGGTTGCGTCGATGACGCCCCTCGGTTCATGGTGTCCATATTTAATTCTGAAACGAATATATCTTTCTCAATATCTGAAGGCTCAAGAAATGATCTGCAAGCTCCCACATAAGTTTCATCATTTTGTGCCATTCGGTTGCAATGCCGCCATCTTTTTTCGACACGCATACGGAGAAATTGTCAGGTTGTTCTGGACCAGCCGGAACCAAAATTGAACTGAAAATCGGTTGCATATTAACCACACGGGATTGAATTTGGACGGCTTCGAAACTCACGGAGTCTCTCTTAGGGCCTTGAGGTCATCAATTCCTGGCGATTTTCCAAAATTAGGATTCATCCTGAAGCGAATTGGAGAAATTCAATTTCTAGAACGATGGTTAAGATCAAAGGCTGCACCAAAATATCTGTTCAACACATTGCTGCCATGCGTTCAACATTCCATCGATAGACATGCCAGGATCGACGGTAGCATAATTAATTGTATTTGATCGTCCGTAGAAATCCAATTGGATGGTGCAAACAGCCCTCAAAAACCGCACATCTGGTGATGGAACAGGTGGAAGGTCTCTCGCTCTACAACAGATTCGATGCCCCGTATCAAGTAAATTAGTAATTGAATTATTGATCGAACTTACAGATATTCCATGCACAGGCTCGTATACGTCATCATTACATTATCATCATTCAGGCTTCCGAAAAAACATTCCGCCAGTTGATTGCGCAAATCCGCAGTCGATTTACCGTCCGCCGATTTTGTGAATGTCACTCCGTTGCGAACGTTTGGCTTGGAACTGAAATCATTTTTAGATGTGAATAGACTCGCCGTTTCCATCACAGCTTCCTCACTTGAACGACACGGAAAACACGCAGAAGCTGAACACTCGGAGCACCATTTGAATGCTTGACTCTAGTCTGGTTCTGAAAGTCACACGTCAAGCATGTATTTTGGGGAAGAATTTCAGTGAGACTCAAGGACTCACCTTTCACCTAATACAGTTTCTACAGTTCCGCCAGAACTAGAACAAACCACGAATTATTCAATTCATTCGATGTATGTTTGTGTCAGTGGAACCCACCTCTTCGTCATTTCATTGCAAATGGCTCTCGCTAACTTGGATTCATGTTGACGATAAGCCGTATGGTCCTGGTCAAAGGATGGGATTGAGCTGCACGCGTTTAATTGTTCCTGCTGCCGACCAGCGAAGGAAAATTGGTTACGACCAAGTTGACAATCCATCAACATGGTTCGACGCTCAGCGATATTTATTGACTTTCCAAAATCGTTTAGGACCAAGTTCGGATGTCTAGAAGAGAACGATTTATGATCGATAGTCCCTCATTCATTCGACCGAAATGTTTGAACCAACTCCTGCAGACCCTCGAACTCCATCTTCCACGCTGCTGAGAGAAGCACCCCATTTGCCCTGGGAAGAATTTCGGTGGTTTAGTCAAAAGAACTTGCGGTCTTTGCTGGGCGGGCTGAACTCACCAAACGAAATTCAAAGCCTTTTTGTATTCTCCGGTCGGCCACGATTCATTCACAGAGCATTCTTGGATACTCGTCACATAAGTGTCCATGTGCGATTCCCTGGTTGAGTATAATCTCGATTTGAGATAATTGTCTTTGGCTGGCGACGTGGCATGAGCATCGTTATGAGCCATCGAAAACCAACGATACTCACGCATTCATCAGCACTTTACTGCATACATAGTTCACCATTGGAATCAATTTGACGTCGGACGACATCACGCTTGAAGGGAAAATGAGATGAGTTCTGAAGTTGAGTTAAACAGAGCTCAATTACTGAAAGCAATAATTGTGAATCGCTGATTGTATGCCATTTTCATTATTTGTATCAAATTGCAGTCGCATCAGGCAATCGAGGAAGGCGTTTGGTTCATTTGGAGTCATATTTTGGTACATCGTGCTGCAGAAAGAGAGAAAAAAATTTGAGCTTTCACAAAATGCAAGTGACGAGATAAAGTGTTCTTACCTGCGACCGTCTCCGAAGTGCATTTTTATGGCTTCCAAAGGATTTTTCTTGTCAAATATATTGATGGGGTTGGTTCTGGTTCTGTTTCATAAATTAAGAAGTGTTTGAAAAGATTGTGGTGATCCTGGAAGAGGTTTCGTCACTCACAAATCAAAGAACTCTGCAACGCAGCGTTTGAAATGACCAATGATGAAATCAGCCATTTCAGGAACTTCCTGAATATCCAATTTGGGCCTGAACCGTTAAGTTAGAACTTGATGCAGATCGCCGTTATCGGGTCAGCATTTGCAGCATACATGGGCAACAGGGGGGGTCAGGGGGGTAATTAACCCCCCCCCCCCCCCCCCCCCCCCCCCCCC
>JANSTV010076483.1:0-10151 GCA_027564135.1 Lestremia cinerea | reverse complement strand
CTTCGACTGTCGTCGATTCGGTCTCATTGTTCGAAACTCATTCACATCTTGTGTTGTTGTACATTTCGCAATCCGCTGCGAGACTTCCCAAAAACTCAAGTCTTCATTTGTTGATGTTGAATTGATCGTCGTCGGCATTTGGAAGTCAGCCGATTATGCTGAGACCGGTCGGGGTATTGTTTCCTTTGAATTAGCATAAGCCATGGAAAACGGTTTTCGAATGTTGACGATTCAGGGCGATAAGATGATGCGCGATGAGTGTTGATTTTACGCCTGTTTCGCTCTCGACGATAGTCCCCGAAAAATTTTCCAGAAATCCCATCTCAGAATGCATCTCACATCGCAAACTCGATACACAACCGAATCCACTAATTATTCCATAAAACCGCATATCAGCGTCGCTATCGCATTCACGCATCCACGAAACGGCCATCGGGGCCCGTATCAGCAAACCGAAAACTGAATGCCAGTTGCCTGTTTGGTATTCGATTACACATTTGTGTTCGATTCCGCCAGCTTCGACGTTCAATGGCGATGCCGATGAAGTCATTTCAATTTTTAATTAGCCAACGCTGGACGGGCTGCTCATTGCTCGGTCAGTTTTCGATAATGAAACAAAACAACAACAACCGAACGCAGCTCGAACGAACTTGGATGCTGGAATGCGTTATCGCTTGCGATTCAACACGATCGTGATTCATGGCTGGCAGGTGGGCGCGAGACGATTTTTAACGACTTCTCAGGATCTCTCATCTCTCAATTCGAATCACTTTGATCTGAATCTCTCAGAATCAGCCGTGGCACAGACGACCTCGCATCCCTTCCCACACCCCCAAGCCATCCGAAACTCCCTCACAGTTCCACCCGAAAACTCTTAATGAAATTCCAAATCCATCCAAAACGACAAAATTTATGTGAATTTAATCATTTCAACACGACATCTTGCCATGACACACATGTGCTCGGCTCGCACACCCTTTGGCGTACGCTTGACATTCCCCGGCACATTTTCATTAAAACTCACAAAACAAAAGTGGAAAAACCAAGGAAAACAACAACAAAAGCAACAACCGGAAGAAAAAACAACTGAAAAAACAAACATTTGTCCAAATTCAGTCGGCAAATGATACATTCGGGATGTCAGCGGCAGATGTTCTGACAACGGAATATTAAAACTGGAGCAATGTGGGGGTTGTGGCTTTGGGGATCAGATGCTGAGGCGATTGACAGCATGAGCAAGACGCTGACGGGAGGGAAGACTCGTGATCCGATTGACAGACGACGGCATCAAGTGGATCAATGCAAGACATCGACAATCGAATCAACTAGTTCCGGCAGAGCCTATCCCAGCGTCGGAATGCCCGAGGAATGAAATGTAATTTGGTTTTGAACGACGTTCTTTCTATCTCCCTCTCTTTCTCTCAATTTTTTCCCTCATTCGCTCGTCTAGACATGTACCTGCATATCGGGCGGCTCAACGAATCGATTACCTTCGAAATTGTAACCGAAAATCGGTGAAACCGTCGAAAACACTTGATTCTAGTGGCAGCCACTTGGAATTGAATGCATGCATAAGCAGCTCGGCTCGCATTTGATTGAAGTTGACGCATACTTTGATGTGAATCTACTTGAATTCCGACATTGCGGGGCGGCGGGGTTAGATGTCTGGCTCTTGATGGGTGTACGGGAATTTGGCGGATCATTTGCCGAGCGGAAGCAGCAGGTTTGATGGACGAGCACGTCGGTCCATTCACTCTGCGTCATAATTTGAATACATCGAAATTGATTGATGGCAGTGAATCATATGGAATCGTTCCGGCAACCGACCCCTGACTCTCCTACACAAGAATGAATCGATTTCGTTCATCCACCAAGGGATCGACCGATGCGAATCGCAAGACATATTTTGTCATTTTAACAACGCAGAAATAATGTGAATAAATGATGGTTGTCGAATGCCCTCAGACGAGACGAGAGGAGGAGAGCCACCATGCTGGCAATATACCCACTTGAGAAGGTAACTCTCTACGTTTGGCCAATTCAACCTCAACGCAATCAAGCCAGGTACCTGAGATTGGCAAAACGACCGACATTCAGACGGAACCCGAAAAATCGCATCGAAAAAAACACATTCCGTTTTCCTCGAACATTTTGCGATTGAAACGACGAACAATCACATTTCGGTTGCTATCTTTGCTCCGGTTCTCTCTGGCAAAAGAAACCCGATTATTCTGGTGGCTCATGTTACCCCCGAGTTATATCGGGCTCGATCACCGGCACAAGCACCGGCACAAGCACCATCACATCACCGCCAGCAACAACAATAAAATCATTTGAATATGAACGGCAGTTGATTCCATTCAAGATGCTTTTACGAGTGTCGCCTGTCGGTTCGTTGGGTTCCCGTTGCTGGCCTCCATCCTCCGACGGCATGTTTATTCATGGGTGCCTGCCTGCATGAAGATGTGATTTGATGTTTATCGAAGACTATTTCGATGAGATTTTTCGGTTTATCCGAGACAATGAACGATTTCGAGGATTCTCGAACCGAAAGGAGCAGATTGTATCGAAATGACGATCACCAAATCATTTCGAGTGATTTAATTCAATTTGGCTTCTTCGAACGATGATTTACGATGTCATTTGTTGCCATAATTGCATGTTGAATGGTCATCGAGTCGATTAATCGACGGGTCTCGGGCAAACACCTTGATCGTCCAATGAATCTGCACGCCTTGATAAACGATTCCATCGTCGTCGCAGTCGTCGTCGTCATCGTCATCATCGTCGTCGGACGTTCGGATCATAAATTGCATTATGATGTACTCGGTCGAGGCAACGTGCCATTCTAAAGCCGAAAAATACGGTTTTTTCCGCGAGCGCGCGCGCGCAACACAAAAATTGCGTTTCGTTTCGTAAAAGGAAAAATATGTTCGATTAATTGCATGTTATTTCGGTCAGCCGATTCGAGCAACAGCGAGACTCATGGGGCTATGTCGATGCGATGCCGCTATGCCCATGCGATGCCATGTCATATTGCCGACGGTGCAGTTGCGGTCGATATTCACCGAATTGTTTTTATTAATTATTTTTTGTGTCGTTCTCTTGCAGAATGTTCGATGGCCATTCGAGATGACAGAATCGATGTCGTCGTGGACGTCGTCATCGCCGAGTGAAAGTTGGTCAAATCAATGCCGTTGCCCGATTGTCATAACAGCTCCCGCAGTTGCATTCAAGTGAGAGGTTCATGGCTTTGCGGAGGCAGCAGTTCCCCTCCGTCGAGCCGCCGGAACCCCCCGCCGACGATGAAATGACACATAAAACGGTTTGTGTGTCAGAATCCCATTCCGAAATGCCTCCACCAATCGAAGGTCAATCGATGAGAACACGCTGGCATGTTGTGAAAATGAGAATTCATGTAAAATGCCAGCAATTAATGTTTGTTGCATCAAACATGCCACAGCAAATCGCCCATTGGCGTATCGTCGTTGTGAATGGTATCGCCGCGACCGCAGCGAGACACTTCCATTCGGGCAAACACACATTAAAGTCATGCAATTGCCATCGCATCGATGTTTTATGAAATGAAACAACACTCTGATCAGATCATCATCGTCGCCGAGCATCATCTCGCTGGCCGTTCAGCGGGTCCCGGCAAATTGGCCGAAACCGAATGCATTCCTCTAATCGCGCTCACTGTTCTCTGTGGCTCTAGTCATCGTTTCCCATCGCCCATTGCCCGGGTGTGCGTGCGTTGTTCAAGCCATTTCATTTGCATAATTGATTTTGTTCGTCCATTAATTTTAATTGTGGTTTGATGTTTTGGAAACAAAAAAGAAACAACCGCGTGGACGACGATGACGACGATGACGACGACAACACCAACAACGACATCATTGACGATGAACGAACAGAAATCAATTCGTAATGATATTCCGTGGAACGTTCCGTTGCGAAAATCGACGATCGATGATGCTGCAAATTCTTCAGCGAACGAGAACCTTCGCGATGCGGAATCTATTCGATGGCATCACTCACACCCGGCCACTTGATGCACTTTCTGACTGATTGCTCGTGATTTCTCTCAGTCGTTCTCATCGCGGTGGATCGTTTCAGCGCGCGGGGATTATCATAAACGAATGCAAATGCAATGTTTCACAGAGGAAATAATTAAAAAGTTGTTTTGCTAAACGGCGCTCTGATGAATGGTCAATCGTCGTTGGAGACTTGGTTTCGCAAAGGGCTTCTCCATTCCGATTCGGGTCGATGACATTTGGCCGAATAATTGATTCCGTTACGCGATAACGGTCAAAGTGCAACTCACTTGCGAGTGCCCGGAAGCCATCGAGACCGATGTAGTTTCACTCCCCCAACGGGCATTCGTTGCCGTCTCCGGAACCGGCCATTACCCATGGCAATGGTGAATATGATGAAATCTCATTGTTGATTCCCCTCAACGATGCCATTGCCATTGCTCTCGCCCCCCCATCAGCCGATGCCAATCCATTAGGACATTACATCACATTATGCGTCTTTTGAACGATTCAAATCCGATGAGCGATGGCTTTGAATGTCATAATCATGTTTATGTTTTCAAACAGAGCGCTCGAGTGTTTTCCATATCCATCAGCTTTATTACAAACCATCCAGACCGTCCAGCAGCATCCATTGTCATCATCGCCATGCGTTCGGCATTGTTTTTATTTCGCTTGTTTTCGAGGCTCATGTTGAACATGTTCTCAGACAAACATTGAACGGTCAGTGGATTAAAATGAGCGGTCTTTCAAAACAACCGACGGCTCTCTCTCTCTCGGCGGCCGTTCGCTCTCAAAGTTTTGCCGCAAACACGAGCAAACATCGTGTGTTGCTCAAATCTCCGACGCAAACACAACGCTCACTCTCCGCGCTCGATTCGTTTCGTTGGTTGTGCTCTGTGCTGCATGCGGTGTGTCTCATGTCGCACATAGAGCCGTCTCACTCGCACCGAATTGTTCAACTCCCAATCGAAATGTGCGTGTTGCCGACCGTCGATCCGAATTGCTGGTCGAATTCTGTTTTGGATTTCAGTTGCGTGCAGATCGTTGGCCAAGTTACACGTTCGTTTTGAGGCACAAGTTCGGTTCGATTTGAAACGTTTTCCGATCGTGAATTCGAAACGAGTTTGAGTGAGATTCGACGGTTGAAGTTTTTTCGTGGGAAATTGTGTGCATTTTCAGTTTTGGGAAAAGTGTTTCGAGTTTTCATTTGGTTTTTTTTGGAAAATTGGAAAATCGGTGTGGTGAAAATTTTTACATATTATTTTGTGTTTTTCTCGTTTTTCGGGAAGAAAATTTGGGAAAATTGTTTGAAAGAAAATTCATTTTCGAAAATGGAAAAGTGTGTTTTGATCGTTTTTGTGGTGTCGGCGATGAGTGGGCTATGCACTGGCCGAGGATTGTATGCGGAGGAGTCGCCAGCTCAGATACGCATCGAGCAATGCCACGAGGGATGCATCAAGAAGGTAAGCATTTCTGATGGTTCTTGTGATTGTCCTCGAGTTTGAAAAGGCGACTCTGATTCGAATCGACTCGAAAGTTTACTACGAATCAGAGTGACGGTCTACCAAAAAAGCGCCAATAAAACTTGCATAATCGAATCGGCCTCGCGACGACCAGCCGAAAAAAAAAGCCGCTCATTTCCTCGAAAACATGTTGCACATCTCGACGACCAAACAGCGTATGGGCTCGATCCATCGCTGCACCATCCGACCGATTGTTTACCGAACCCATCCCATCGCATCCCATATTGGCATAATTATTTAGTCTGTAATTTTGCCGTACACACAAATACGGCATTTATTTGTTTTAAAAATCTGCGTTGTTGAATCGGGGCATCGGCAGAGCATGTCAATCTGTTTGTCTCTTTTGGCAGCGTTGCGTGCGTGTGTTGTTTCAATGTGTCTGTGCGAGAGCGCTGCCACAGCTCTGCTGCGAGCGAATGTCGGACGATTTCTTCTCTCTGCCTCGACTCGTTCAGTGGTCGGTGCTCTGCATGCATTTCCAATGCGAAGCGTTTAGTCGAGTTTCGTCCGTTGATTTTTAACGTTCGTCGTGAGCGTAGCGCAATCCCCATTCGTTCAAGCGAGTTGAAAATTTCTGTTGAAAATTGAATTTTTGAATGAAAACCTTGCGATTTTTCGAGAAAAATCGAGTTGTTGTTCGAATTGAGGTGTTTGAAAGTGACAATTGATGGTGACACTACCCCCGTTCTCCTCTGACCGTTGTTTCGTTGCTCTCGAGCCAAAGTAGTGTGTTGAACTGCGAGAAATCGAAGAAAGAACGAAAGAAAAACATCGAAAATGTGTTTGATAAAGAACGTGCTGTGTTCTGTGATGGTCGTGGCGTTCATTGGGATTATTTCGGCTCGAACAACCCCAGCACCGCCGTCGCCAACGAGTAACATGCCCTCCGGATCGGCGTCCACACCATTAGCGTCCAGTGCGCGTCTTCAGCAGTGCCGTGATGGATGTCTGAAAAAGGTAATTAATTTCGAGCAATGGTCAGATTCGCGTGGAGCCCCGATGTGAGTCTCCAGTGAGGGGCTGCGAACGTCGGTCGGATTCCATCGAAACGTTCCGAGGCCAAATTGATTTCTGTGATTTTTCATGACGCTCAGGGTGGATTACATCCGAGCGACCCATCCGCAATTCTACTACGCTTAGCAACAGTCCATCGGGAAGATAATAAAAATGCACGACGAGCCGCCTCGTTCGAAACGAGCCTCATGTGTCTCAAGCCACAGTAATTTATCTCCGGGCAAATTGGATTTATGGCTTTATTTTCGACTGTCGAAGACAATCCGCTCCGCCAGCAACGTCTTGATGATATTTGACCGTTGCTTGGGCTGCGTTTCGGCTCGACTTTGGTTCGGCTTTGTCCGAATGGCATTGGTTATTTATGATTATTCGCAAAATACACAAATTTTATGGTTATTTTGGGCAATTTCGCTCCGGATGGAACGCTGCATGGAATTTATGCGGTGGCCAATTCGAACAAAAGACTCATTTCACCTCATGACCATTCCGGTAGCGTTCACAAAATCGTCCATTCTCGCTGCGGTGCAATCTTCGAGGAAGTGTTTCGTCATTCTCCGTAGAGTCATCGTTCGGAAGAACACCGAATGCGGTCTCGAACCACAACAACAGCCGCACACACCCCAGCCGGACGGTTACATCACACTCTGGAACTGTTGTTTTGTTAACAAATCCTCGACCATGTTGGATCATTAGAATCGACCGAAAAATCGAAATGCCATCTCGAACAAATTAAACGAAAACACCAGTTTTATTGCCTATCGCCCATCACATGCCAACGCCACGCCGACATCCCGACGAAACAGTCAGCATCTCGTTCTCATTCTTTCTCCAAAATGAAAAACAAACAAAACGACGATTGTTTATTTTTCACACAGAAGATAATCAGAAAAATTGACGAACACTCGTTGCGAGCCATCTCTCACTCTCTGTTGTTTACTCAGACCGACTTCGATCCGGGATGATCCAAAAACCCACAAAACGAACAGAAACATCGCGAAATGAAAT
This sequence comes from Lestremia cinerea, assembly GCA_027564135.1. Taxonomy (NCBI): domain Eukaryota; kingdom Metazoa; phylum Arthropoda; class Insecta; order Diptera; family Cecidomyiidae; genus Lestremia; species Lestremia cinerea. The sequence goes on along the minus strand of JANSTV010076483.1, from coordinate 2,572 downwards.
TGACGTTGTTGTTGTTGCTTCGCTTTTCGCTTCAAGAATTCAATTTCGAAAATGATGATTGCCGATTATTTCATATCAGACTCGCTTATGGGCTCATTATATCACAGCGGAGATATCGGCCGGCCAATATGAGCACATTGTTGGCCGGTTGTTGTTGTTGTTGCGCTCTCGGTGAGCGCACACGAGGAGGAGGAGAGAGAAAAAACTAATTGAAACCGGTTTTGAATCAGCCGTTGATTTTGAGAAACGAGAAAAAATCGAATTGATCAGCGAGTAGAAGACGAAGACGGGACGAAGACGACGACGAAGACAAAGTACAAGAAAAAAAAACGACAGTAAACAACAATAACTGACCGACCGAGAGCACCGTCGCGAGATATGAAAATCTGTGTGTACACAAGACGGCCCCGCCGAGGCAACGCAGACAACACAACAGATCCGACCATGGCTAATGTAATAATTTCCAATGTTTTGCCTTTTCTTTTTCATTTCGTTTCGAAAACGAACGAAAACGGAGGTAAAAAACCGAGAATCGACCGACCGATCGGCCAGTGCGACTGCGAGTAGCCCAAGCGATTCGACCGAAAAAACGAAAAAAAAAAAAAAAAATGAAAATAATAAATAAATCCGATCCGAAACGGAATATTCTTGAATTCAAACAACAATTTAAATTTATATTCTTCAAAGTCGTCGGTCGTCGTCGTAGATGATTTGATCGAAACCGATCAATGTTTAGATACGAGCATCGTTTCGAGCCGAACGCAACGTTGGATATCTGGCCATCGTCTTGATTAAAAATAATGGATTTTCTGAGCGAAACCTCGTTTAGTGATTTTGATAAATAAATTATTCCCGAAAAAAGCGTCTGTTTGATTTCGTTATCCGTCGGAAGATTCATTTCGGTGCGGTTAATTAGCCGGTTGGGCCCTGACCGCTGGTCGATTGTCAATTAGTTGCGGCCGTGCCGGTTTCAGGCTCAGTTGGACTTCAAAACGTTTGTGAATGATTGGCGATTAGTGGGTCGTGTGGTCGACCTGGTTCGGCTTTTGATGGCTTTTCCACGTGGAAAACGCTCCGCAGCCCCCACCGCCCGCTGCGGAAAATCGATGGCCATCACAATGGCCCAATCAATTAGCCGGCCAATCATTCAATTTCGCATTGTTTGTGAGGCCATCAATCGAACGGCCAGTCGGAGGTGTGTGCGCTCGATCCATCAGCCGACACATTTCGAAATGGAAACCATTTCCTTGTGGATGGGCAGCCCCCGACCGGAGGAATTACCGTCATTTCCATCGCATGTTAATTGGCGCTTGGCTATTTTTCAATATTTAATCACGAGTCGTTGTCGATTTGTGGATTGGCCGTCAGTCGCCGATGTGACCAACGACTTTCAAGAGAATTTCCTTTCGAGTGGCTGGCTGGCGTTCGAGCCGACACCCGAAATGATCAACCGCCGGCCAAACGTCATCCATCCATCGCATTGTCCACGACATGATATCACTCCGTGGCGCGCACACAATACGCGTGCCACATTTATTGATTTACCATTCGCCGTCTCATTCGCCTTTGTTGGCCATTGTGGTGCGTTCACCAGTTTTCCTTTCCAATTTATTTATCGTTTGTTGTGCCGAACCGTGTATATTACCCGATAATAAATCCATTCGGGTGATGTGATCCCGCCAATGCGAAACTATTGTATTCGCCGGGTAATATCGAAAGGAATTATTTTATTTATGGCCAAGCGTTGCTGAGTGTGTGTGCGTGTGTGTGTGTGTGTGTGTGTGTGTGTGCGAGTGAGAACCGAATCGCAGGGACCGTCCGCTAGCGAGTCATCAACCAACTGAACAGTTTACAATGTATCGTTTCCGTATCGCACGCTATCCGTCGAGGGTATCGCGGAGCGTCATCACCACCGGGTCGTGTGCTTCCACATCGATATCCTATCCGTGATTTAATATCGTTTCCAGATTTATGAGCGGCCCGTCGACGTTTTATTACAAATTTCCATCAGTGAGTCGACCGGTCGGTGTGAGTTATTATTCCAGAATGGATTTTCGGTTGGTGTTGCTTTCGGTTGTTTTCCGGGGCTGTTTATTTGTTCGAGATGATTGTTTGTAAACACTCGGAGTGTTATTCGATCGACCCAGTCATGATTCAAAAGAAATTCTAATTAAATCAATTGTCGACAATCGCCCCATTGAATGCCAAGTCGAGTCGAGCCGAAGATAAAATCGAGCGATTTTCAAGAATCGTTCTGGGGGTCATCTCGACCGACCAGAATTATTGAAAACTGAAGGAACGAAAGAAAAAAAACAACAAACTCAACAAACGGCAAGATCCTTCATCACAATGGTTACCATTGTTTGCCGTTCGATTTGACCACGGCCAGAACAATGAGAGAGATCGAAGATAAAATATTACCTTTTATTAAACATGTTTTGATGTTGTTGTTGTTGTTGTTGTTGTTGTTGTTGTTGTTGTTGTTTCTCGATTCCTTCGTTCGTTCGTTGATTCGATTCCATTTTCTTGGTTTTGTCCCAAATCGATTGTTCGAAAGCCGGGCCGATTCCCG
>JANSTV010076472.1:0-10152 GCA_027564135.1 Lestremia cinerea | reverse complement strand
ACGTTTTAGTACAAACATGTAATTTGAAAAGGAAATTGTTTCATTTGCTTCGGCAACCAAATCGAATGGTGAGCTGATTCACTGCTCTCCAGTCAGCAAGCTGATATCAAGCTCGAGACGACGACGATAACGTCAAGCACGTTGCACTGAGTTGCAACTGGTTGATTGCCATATCATTCGGCCGCATTTCCCCCATTAGCTGTTTGTACTGACCCGTCGTCGGCACGTGCTCATCAATTCAAATTGCATTGCTCGAAACCGAAGGAGTCAATTCAGCTCAGAAAAATTTTTAGCCTGCGCCGGGAGTTGAACCCCCGACGATACGTTTCGGTGGTGATGAACCAACCTCATCAGTGTACAGACGTACTAGCTAACCACTGGGCCGTTCAGGCCGGGCGGAGAGTGAGCATTGTTAACGAATGACTTTCGACTTCGGTTGAGCTGTGTGTGTGTGTCTCTCTAGCGCAGGACACTCATACTTTTCCTCATCAATTCACTTCACTAATTGGAATTCATTTACATTATGTTTCTTAGCAAATTCACAGTGACACAGTATGATATGTGCGTGTGTGTGTGTGTTAGATGGCGCTAGGAGCTTATTTCTCGATTGTCCAGCGACGGCAGTACGCTTGTGAAATTCCAGTGGGCAATCGACTCCGCACCACATCGATTCAAATCGAGCAGGGAAACAACGCCATTCCAATTTTTGAATAAGTTTTATTTGTCTTTTCCAATTTATTGAAACATTTCGATTTTGGTTTGTTTTTGTATTGGATATTTTTCAAAATGAAAAACAAAATCTCCAAAATGCAAAAAAGTGTTGATCGAAAACTGATTTTGAAAACATTTGTTCAAAGTAAATTATTGACGGTCAGTTCAAATGGTGTCGATCCAACGAAACGAATCTCATTCGAATCTTTGACGAGTGGCAAGCAAGCGTTGACATTAATTATTACGATATTTGTTGCATGCACAATCCGAATAATGTTCAAACATTGCCGAGTGACAAATGTGCGAGCAGAGGTGACCACAAGCTAAAACTTTATCACAAGAATATTGGCATCCGCCATATTTGAGTATATCGATATCGGAGGCTTGTTGAATCTGCAAGAGAAACGAGCGAATTAGGGCTTGCGACGTTGTTGTTGTCAGTTGAAACTCACCTTCGTGATGTGACCATGAGTCTGACATTGTAAGGTCAGCTCATCAAGGATGGCGCTTTGACGAACCAGCTCTCTGCGAATCTCCAACCAAAGCTTGCTGTTGCCCGCCAACAAGCTCATGTTGCCGACAACGAAGAAACCTTCCTTGGCTCGAGACAAAGCGACGCAAATGCGATTCTTGAAACCCAAATAGCCAATGCTGTTGCTGGTGTTGCTCCGGACCAACGAGAGAATGATGATGCGATTGTCTTCACCTTGAAAATTATCCACGGCAGTGACGCGAACTTTTCGCAAATTCTGATATTTCTTTCGATCTTGTGCGATTTGATAGATTTGTCCATTGTAAGTGGTCAGTATGGTGATGTCGGTCGGGGCATATCCTTGCAATATCAAATAGTTGCACAGCGCACACACCAACTGAGATTCGTGAACATTCTTCTTTGTTGTTTCGTCGCTGTCCTGAAATCGAAAAACAAGAGATCAATATTTTCTCGATGATATCCAATCGGTTCATTCGCCAACATACCGCCGACTCCAAATGTCTGTGATCCAAGAAGAACAAATCTCTCTCGCATCCAACCACCGGTCCATATCGCTTCACGCTGTCGCTGTCATGTAACTCATTGTAAATTGACGGACGAATTAAATTTGCGATTTCCTGTCGCATTCGATACTGTGTTGTCAGTGTAGCACAATTGATATTGTTGTTTATCATTCGTTCAAACAGCGATATATCCATCTGATAGTGTTGGGCCAATTTGTAAACGCTAGTCGTTGGTCTCAATTGTTGATGGTCACCTACAACGACCGCACCCAGTCAGAGCTCATAGTTTGCAAACACAAACACTGTCGACAACTCACCAATCAAAATCAAATGTTGGACGCTCTGTGTCAATGCGGCCACGATGTGAGCTTCTAATATTTCGGCTGCTTCTTCGATGATGACTGGAAAGTAAGAAGGAATTCGATGAGAGCTGCTGATGGTTGTTGAGTGTGGTTTGAATTACCAATCGGTGTTTGAAGGAGCTGCACTAACGAATTACACCTGGCCGCTCCAGTGCTGGTCATTCCCACCACACGCTTCGACTTAATCAAATTGTATTCAGCAACTTGTTTCAATTCCTCTTGCAGGCGATTTACCGATTGCATGTTTTGCTGTGGAAAGTGCAAGCGTCATGAATCGTAACTTCATCACAACTGAAACTACGGTCACTAACCTGGATCTCGACAAATTCATTCAGAAGGCTTTCATCCGAAGTGGTCTCCTTCATTTTCAATTGAATTTGTTGGAAACGTTGCAGCAACTCAGCGTAGTCACATTTTGCTTTGTACAAGCAATTCTTCAAGCGTTTATCGGTGATGATGTTGTCGCTTAGCTGTTTGACATTGAAACGATCGAGCAGTTCATTTTTGGATTGATTGCCGATGCGTACAATTTCTTCGGTGTAATTCAAAATTCCAGAGAGGAATTGGTCCAGCGCATGGTTCGTATAGCAAATGATGAGTATTTGTGCGTCGGTGTTGAGGAGGAGGGTCGACACGATTTCCAAGCCAATGAAGGTTTTACCACAGCCAGGTGGCCCTTGAATCACCGAGAATTTCTGCGTTAGTGCCCTTTTCATCGCTCCCAGTTGACTCTCGTTGAGTTGGAGTTCTTCAGCGGTAGGCCATTTTGAGGTGTTTTTTATGTCCAACACGGATTTTTTGTAGGTGAAGATGACATTTCCTGTTTCGGGAATGTAGCTTGGCAGTGTTGAAGTTGTCTGCAATGGAGGACATGCGTTAAGTGAAGCTTGATGGGTGGGCGTCAAGGGCACTTACATCGACGTCAATGATGTAATTCCGCAAGGGGAATGTCTCCTCTGAGAAGTGCTTCAAAACCGCATAAACGTGGCGATAGCTTTCGAAATAGACATCGCTCTCGCACATTATGAAATCCTGGTCGAACAATGCGGTGATGTTATGCGTCTTGATGATTTCGATTTGAATCTGAAATATTCCAAAAGAAAAAAACAAATGAAACTCAATTCCAATTTTGAATTTTACGGTCAAGGAAGGAGGAAAATTGACAAATGAAATTCATGTTCGATTGAGCATTAATCGACCGGTACTCACATATCCCTGAGCAAGCAACTCAGCATCGCGATTTGAGACAACAGCCACAATGAGATCATCAAAATCTGATGTTTTAGTCAAACATAAAAGCGAGCCGTACATCAATTTCTTCGATTGTTTCTTATACCATTCGGATTTGGCGATATCGATTCGTCCATCTTCCGTGCGACACTTCGGCTCTAAGTCGACCATCAGACAATCCGCTTTGAAACCATTCTTTGCGTTGACTTCCTTTTGTTTGACGATGATTCGAACGTTTGAATAAACTCGAATGTTGTGATTGGACTTCAAATCGCCACCGTTTTCCACATCGCTGATTAGTTGGCAAATACCATCCCGCAGAGGCGAAACAAAGTCCTCGCGCAACAGCGACAAATGAACATCCAGATAATGCGACACACTGCTGTATCGTCCCTTGACGATGTTCACTTTGACGTAGTCCTCCTGTGGAGCCTTCAGTTCGTCCATTGTTGGGTAGATGTCTCGATGATCTCGAATCGTTCCGATGGACTCTGAGTCTTGCATTCGTTCGAAGCCTTCTCGGAAGGTCAGCACATTCAATTCGGTGTTTTTGTTAGAGTCGATGAATGTTAAAACCTTCTTCACGAACTCGTCACTCAGTGGCAGATCCCGCTTGTGCAAACTGGCACACAGCTGAGAAACACACTGCCACAACTCCAAGTCATTCCTCGGGACGACAACTTTGACCTTAGACTTGGTCTTCTTATTCGATTTTGAGGTGGTCGCAGTGGCACCAGCTGGACTTTTTACGGATTCCTGGAGTGCATTTTCAATTTGTTTCCAATAGCTTTTCGCCCCGACGACTTGGCCGGTCAAGAGCTTGAGGTGTTCACTGAATGGCAAATCGATTATCTTCAAAATAACATTTATCGTCAGAATTATCATTTCAGATGTGATGGTCGTGCGATTTAGCGACTCGTAAAACCCCGAGTCGCACTGAATGATGTCCAAAAAGACATTCAGCGGTGTTTGTTCCAACATGAATGTCAGTTTCTTGAATGAAATTGGCTGAACGTGAACGGAATTTGTGCCCGACGAACGATTGCTGTTCGCATTTTTCTTAGAGCCATTGTCACCGCACGATTTGTTGTAGTTGCCGCCGTATTCTGGGAAAAAAACCAAAAAAATCAGGAATTTTTTTTTGTCGCGACTTGTGTGTGGTCAAGGCTCATACCATCGTCAAAATAATTCAATGGATTCGCTGCGACTTTCGTCTCTGCATCGGCTCCGGTTTCCGGTTTCAAAGAAATTTTTTCCACTGCCGACGCCGCACTTTTCACAACAAAATCGTCCAAATCTTTTTCAAACCAATCATCGTCCGAATCACTCATTTTCTCATTCAAATTGTCTGCGATGGACGAGTCGCCGATCAAAAGTGCAATTTGGTCGTTTCGCTTTTGATGTGCGACGGATGAAGGAATATCAACAGCATCAACTAGAGTTGAATGCTTTATGACAGTTGCGTGTGACAACAATGACGCTCTCTCTCTCTCTGTCGTTCTCTCTTCCTCTCTCTCAAAAAGACGGATTGGCGACTGGTTTACACGTCGAGTTAAACTACGTGGAAACAATCCAATTCGTCTGATCGGCTCTGGCCAATTTCCACCCTCAGAAATGCATTCCCGAGATGATTTAAAGGCTGAACCTATTCTTCTCCTTATTCCCTGAAAAATTTCATTCAGACACTGCGTCCATCAAACGATTAAAAACATCATGGGCGAGTGTAAACTCGCCTCCTAACCATGACGGCCGATTGACATTAGTTGAAGAGTTGACGAGGCTCAGCATTGCCGCTTGAAATTTCAATTCCGGAGGAAAATAAACAATAAAAATCGTAGTTTTTTTCGTGAAAATTTCCAAATTTCCATCGATAAAATGGAGGATCAACATCAACAGGTAAGAAAACACAAGTTTTCCGGGGGTTCTATCTGCTTTTCGACGGCTATTTGAGCCATCGGTTTGTTGACATCAAACAAACCATGTTCGCGATTCAAAAAATGGATGAATTCTGGCATTTTCGAGTGATTTCTCGAGATGCTTTGCAGTAAATTGAAGCAAAACTGGCTCATTGAATAGACGAGACTTTATTGCAAGTGGTTTTGAAAGCCTACCGGTGCTTCGAGCGTGTGCGAGTAGCAAAACTTAAGATGCCTCAAATGCAAACGTTTCTCCTTCAACCAAGTTGTTAATTGAAAAAAAAAATTCCATTTGTTCAGGTCCAAACAAGGTCGATGCATTCGCTGGCCGAACACGAGGCTGAAATGCAGAGGCAAATGATGTCAGTGCCCGCAATAAACGCAGGCGGTGGTCCACCCGGTCCGCCTGGCGTTGCGCCCGACCAGTCGTCACAAGGCACGCTCATGCCTCCACCCGGTTTGAATGCGAACAATTGGGCCGATGATGCACCAGTTGATTTGCAGCCCTCACATGCATTGCCTTCTCTGATGTCCGTTATGGTTGACAAGCCAGAAGAATTGAAGCCGAAAAATCCAAGCGAAGTCATCCTTCCCAAAGCGCTGGAGGATGTGTTTGCGTTCAAGGACCAATTGACCGACGAACTGGGTCGTGGCGATGGTGAGATCCCAGCGGAAGCGGAAAAAATCGTTCAAAAACCGTCAACGGGAGTCATCAGCACAGACTATGCGGATGTTGACGCCGACTCCGAAGATGATGATGATGTGGCAGCGCAACCAGCCGGTGATCAGAAGGGTCCAACTCGATTGGACAAGAATAAGAAGAAGAAGCAACGGAAGAAGGCCAATAAAAAGCAACGGCAAGCCCGTCAATTGGAGGCAGAGCAAAAGCAGCAGAATGGCACCGCCGAAAAGGAAGAAAAAGACCAGGAAAACGACAAGGCAAAGAACGGACCGTCTCGTGCCGATGTGCATGACGATGAAGTCGACATTGAATACGTTCCGGATCGCATCACAGTCGCAGACTTGGCACCAATGTATCGACAATTCTATCGCGTATTCGAGCTGTTCAAATTGGAAGATCGAGAGAAAATCAATAAGGACCAAAACGCCGAAGCGGAAGATAAGGCTGCGCAGCTGAAGAAGGACAAGGAGAAATTGATTGAAGACGATGACGAGGACATGGATGACGACAAGAAGGACGACAAGGAGAAACTATCAAAGCGGAAATTGAAGAAATTGACGCGATTGAGTGTGGCTGAATTGAAGCAGTTGGTGAACCGGCCAGATGTTGTCGAAATGCACGATGTGACAGCGCGTGATCCGAAACTGTTGGTTCAATTGAAGGCCCATAGAAACACGGTGCAGGTGCCACGACATTGGTGCTTCAAACGAAAGTATCTGCAAGGCAAGCGAGGTATTGAAAAGCCACCATTCGATTTGCCGGCTTTCATCAAGAAAACGGGCATCATGGAAATGCGTGCTTCATTGCAAGAGAAGGATGAGTCGAAAACGTTGAAAGCGAAGATGCGTGAACGCGCTAGACCAAAAATGGGCAAGATTGACATTGACTATCAGAAATTGCACGATGCGTTCTTCAAATGGCAGACAAAGCCTCGCATGACCATCCACGGGGACTTGTACTACGAGGGCAAAGAGTTCGAAACGAGACTCAAAGAAAAGAAGCCCGGTGACTTGTCCGAGGAATTGCGCACAGCTTTGGGAATGCCCATTGGACCAAACTGTCATAAGATTCCTCCGCCATGGTTGATTGCCCAACAGCGCTACGGTCCACCGCCGAGCTATCCGAATCTTAAGATTCCTGGTTTGAATGCTCCAATTCCTGAAGGCACCTCGTTTGGCTACCATGCTGGCGGCTGGGGTAAGCCTCCGGTCGATGAAAAGGGAAAACCACTTTACGGCGACGTCTTTGGCACGAGCTCTATGGATCCAGACGTAAGTTTTCCTTTGCACTTCATTCGGTCCCAACAAAAATCTAATCTTTTTATCCATCCCAACAGAGCGGAGTTGAAGAAGGTGACATCGATCGAAACATGTGGGGTGAACTTGAATCCGAATCCGAGGAATCATCTGAAGAGGAAGAAGAAGAGGGTGAAGATCTTGGTGCTCCAGTTGACGAAAGTGGCCTGGTTACCCCGGCCGAAGGAATGGTAACGCCATCTGGCTTGACCAGCGTACCCGCCGGCATGGAAACGCCAGATACCATTGAGCTGCGTAAGAAGAAGATCGAGAGCGAAATGGAAGAGTGAGTATTCTTGAAATTACCCTTCGATTGTATTTCATTTAAAATTCGATCAATTTCCAATTTCAGCAATGAGACGCCCGTTCTCTACCAAGTGCTGCCTGAGAAGCGTACTGATCGTATTGGTGCATCGATGATGGGCTCCACACACGTGTACGATATGTCCACTGCCGGTAGCAAACCACCACAAGCAATGTCCGGTCGAAGCCAAGCAGCCATGGGTGATCGCGAGGGCATGGTCGAATTGGCTTTGGATCCCTCTGAATTGGACATGGATAACGATGCCATGGCTCAACGCTACGAACAGCAAATGCGCGAGCAACAGAGCCATTTACAAAAAGAAGATTTGTCCGACATGTTGGCTGAGCATGTAGCTAAGCAGAAATCAAAACGAAAGCGTCAACAAGGCACCGAAACGACATCCAAACAAAACAAAAAATACAAAGAATTCAAGTTTTAAGTCATTTATTTCGGTTCTATGAAACTCCTCTGTTTGTAATCGGAATTAAATGATGCGACGTCAACGCAATAGTGATGATGGAATAACGTTAATAAAATTTTGATGTCATCCGCTTGAAATTCGGCTCAATTTCTATTTTGTTATTCTTCACGCTAGAATTGCTCAAATTTGCCCAGTTTTACAGCAGTTTCGAAATCTATCCGGCTTTCCACATGGGCACTGCTAGAAGAGATAAGTGTACCTGCCCGTTGATAACAATAAGTTTATCTGCGTGTTTTCTTGAGTGAGCTATTCGATAAGAATTTTTGCGAAATAGCTTTATATCGATATCAAGCGGTTGCGTTCCATTCAGTCGAGTGTCAATTTCATTTGGTGTTACTTCGAGAACAATCAAAATATCTTCGATCATGGGTGAGTTCCTATCGGAAGCTTTATCACTTCCAGTTCATTGAAATCATCGAAATCGCCAAGATAATCCATTTCTTATGGATTTGGGCGTTTCTCGGAAACTGCCGAAACAGGAAGTTTAGTTGAGGGATCTAGAAAGTTCTGGCAGTTTGGTAATCATCGCACAGAAATACAGAACAAAATCGACCAAATTTCTATGGAATTTTTGCTCAATTTCAAAATCAACGAATCATCATTGAAAGCCGCCACAAGGCGGGAACAAAATATTCAAATGGAAAACATATCACCCAAATGAATCTGGTAGAATGGTCTCGAAAAGCGCTAAAGTAAATAAACAAATCGCTCTGAATCCGCAGCAAACGGCGAAATGCATGGCCACACGATTACGTAACCCAAAGTGATCAATCACGAATATTTGCTCAGCACCTGTCCGGCTAATCATCCGATTGGACTTAAATATGGCTAATTCCGAATGATTTGCACGGGAAATCATAAATCGAACATTAACAAAACGCACACAAATCACGTCATCCCGAATTTATAAACGGTATTTAGATAGTTATCGCCAGTTTATTTTGCTGCGACTGCTGTTGATGCTCGACCCGTTGATAAGATAAAAGGAACAACGTCGCACGAAATGAACGTATTTTCAAGTGCATTTGCGTTGCGTGTTTATGATTGACGACGCACGGTCGCATGAACACAAATATGCGAAAATTAACCGACAAGGCACACAGCGGCAAGCAGATATTACTTTTCCTGTCATTGGATCGAAATCGAAAAATCGCGAAATTCATAATCGACGTTTTTTTTTCTCTTTCTGTTTTTTTTTATTATTTTTTTTTTTCGTATTTCTTCTTTGATAAACTCGTGCGTTATGACGAACCGATTGGAAATAGAAATATCATGTGATGCCAAATATCATTGGGAAATCATGTCGATTTTGATTCATGCATTAATTCCCATGATGGGTGAAACGGGAAAGGGCCAAATTGAAAATGTGCCTGGCCCTGGTGGAAAGTGGCTGAGCTGTGTAGGGGTAGGCATCGCATTTCCAATTCCGCAAGGGTTTGCCGAGAACCGCACCATCCAAAATAACAGCAATCAATCATTTAAGCTCTGAATATTGCCGCAAGCAGCATTCAAATAATATGTTGTAAAGTGTAAGATGAACTGCTGGAGTTTCTGATGTTGATGTTGATGTTGATGTTGATGTTTATGTCGATGTTGTTGAAGTTCTGATTTCGGTCAGTCGGTTGGTCGATCGTTCAGTAGGCATTACCGGTCTGCATTCTCAAGCTCAAGTATCAGCATCAGCATCAGCACAAGCACCATCGCACCTACACTAATTGCTGCATGTTCCGTTTTCGAAATGAAACAAATAGGCGCTGCAGCCAACAACACACATTCTGCTGTATGACCCAATTATTAGTTACGTGATTGTAATGAGTAAATGCTGCTGTTGGACAAATGTGTACCAGAGTCGTTGTCGTTGTAGTTGTCGTTGTCATTGTCATCAGTGGCACCTTACGCTTACCCATGCCCGATATCAGCATGGGTCATACATCTTTGATCTCCATCCGGAAGCGATAATAAATTCCGGACTGAACTTAATCGAATTCAGCATTTTTCTGTACGAATTTCCATTCGTTTCTCTTCTTAATTCGCTTTTCGCTCTATTTCAAGGTTTCGGTTGGCAACCATGCACCTCGGATGGTCCATTTCCATTCGAAGCAGCCGTACGTGCTGGCCGTGATGCAGATGGTACGACAATTTATTGTGGACGTGCATTCCACGAAGGCGATTTAC
>JANSTV010076461.1:0-10154 GCA_027564135.1 Lestremia cinerea | reverse complement strand
TCTCTGACAACCGTAATTCACCGCTGGCTCGCAATTGTTCGCCTTAATCAATCTCATTGTGACTAATGAACGAATTATTCGACGTCGCTTGTCGCTTTGCCGCAGTTCGTCGATCGTTCATTCGGAATGCTTTTTATTTTCGTTTCGCTTGCGGAAAAATTAATTTTCGTCGATCGATCGATTGATCGTTTCGAAATTGAATGAGCTCCTCTGCGGCCGGTGGAATCATCTGATGGCGATTATTTGATCGTTGCAATCGATTCGTGTAGCGGTACGGGGATGCGCGTGCGCGCGCATTCACGTATGCGCCGATGTTTGTTCAGCGTTTCGAGAATTCGTTCTGTTCGGCAAATGGTCGCGGTTTGTTTATTGATTTGACCATTCGGTCGACTGGCTGTTTTTCTTCGGAAATTCCACAGAAATTGTTTTCGAAAATCAAAACCATTTGTCGGGGCCCAGCCACTGTGCGAAAGCTTTTGTGGTATTTTTGGATTTTCGCCTCGTTTTGCTGTTGTTTTTTTCTCTTTTTGAAACGGAACACATTGGATGATGGAATGAACATTTGTCAACTGAAGCGTTGATTGCGGAAATGATTCTTGAAAATTTGGTCGATTTTTTTTGAGTTTTTCTTTTTTTTAAATTTCTCATGAAATTTTTCGTTATTTTTTGCAGATATACGAAGCCTCAGACATTCGCCGATTGTGTTGGGGACGAGTTGCCACTGGGATGGGAGGAGTCTTTCGATCAAATCATTGGGCGATATTACATCAACCATTTCAGTCGTGAGTGATCCCTTTGGACCTTTGGCATTGGGCTGTCGTCTTCAAATTTAACTTCTTTTTTTCTTCAGAATCGACCCAGCTCGAAGATCCACGTCAGGAATGGAAGAGCATACAAGAGGAAATGCTGCGGGATTATCTGTCATCCGCACAGGACCAATTGGTGGCCAAGAAGGAGATCTACGATGTCAAACAGCAGCGATTGCTGCTGGCCGAGGATGAATTCAACATGTTGAATGCGCTGGCCGCCAGTCGAAGTAGCTGTAAGTCGAGCACCACGTCGACCGTAGACCGTTGCATTAACCGCCTTTCTTCACTTTCAGTGTGTTCATCGAGTAGCTCAATCAGCACCCGTCACGATCCAGAATTGCTGAAGGCCGAATTAGCGATAGCCAAAGAGCGTGTCTGGCGACTCAAACGGGAACTGCTGCAAATCAACAGTGACATTGTGTACACCCAGCGCGGTGTCGACACTTTGAATTCGTAAGTTTTTCTAAGTCACCTGAAGGTTGCTAACAGAAATAACGGTTTCTCCTTTCCCCATTTTGCAGAGTGGAACAGAAGTTGAGCGCCCATGAAAATGGCTGCTACAACATTTCCGAGGTGCAGGCCATTCGCGAGGAAATGATGAACGTGCAGAAGTCATTGGTGTCCGGTGAGAAAGTCAAGGACGAATTGATGCGTAGTCTGGCGCACATCAAGAACGAACTGATGCGACAGCAATTTTGTGATTCAAATATCGACTATGCGGCTTTCATGCACGATCGAGTGTGCGTTGCCTCGCAAACGGATTTGTGCGCTGACAATTTGCACAGTGGTGCTCGCTTCGCTGAAATGGCCAAGACAAAACTGCAGTATGGCGAATGGCGCAAACGAATCAAGCAATTGCAACAGCAATTGGCCGATCACGTGGAGAAAATTGAGCCAGGGCAATTGGAGTCGGACAAGGATCGATTGTTGTTGATCCAAGAGAAGGAGCAGTATTTGAAGGAGTTGCGAAGCATTCCATCGACCACTAAATCGTCCACGGAATACATAACAATTCAGGAGGCGTGCCGAAAGCTCGAGTACGACTTGAATAGTGCCTACGAATTGTCGAATCAATGTATTGCCAATCGTCTGAAATTGCACGAGGAGAAGCAGATTCTGCTGCAGCAACTGCAGGACGCGTTGAAATCGACGAAAATGCTCGAAGACCGGCTGAAGTCCTTCTCGTCTGGAAGCACATTCTCGATTTCGAGTGGATCCAGTTTGGGTTCACTGTCGACAGCCAGCAGCAAGAACTCTCTGAGCGCGCTGAGCTTCACAGACATCTACGGTGATCCGCTGACGACCGACACTCAGCTGGATATGATCGAATTGCATCGGCGCGCTCAGCGAATGTCACATCCATCGGAGATATCGCTGTCACCGCGCAGTTCATTGTCCTTGGAAACGCCTCCAGCCAGTCCAATGAAGGAGAATGGTCAAGAGGAACCAACGTACGAGAACACGAGGCACATCTCTGTGGGAACACTGTCCTCATCGCAACACGAACTGGACTCTGCGGTGTTCGATTGCATGCGACTCGAGGAGCGACTGCACGAGCTGGAGTTGAAACAGTCATTAGGTTTAGGAACGAGTATCGGCGCACCGTTGTCGCCGATTTATGAAAAGCCATCGCTATTGAACCTTCCTCAGCAAGCTGCTTTGAGTCGAGCATCATCCGCTTCAAACACACGGTCGGTTTCGGCGGCCGTCAGCAATGAATCGGTGGCCGGGGACTCTGGCGTATTCGAGGCCTCGCGAGCCACTGTTCCTGCCCGTGAATCCCCTCAAGTCCAAATCGCACTGAAATATTCAAAGATCGAATGCATGCTGCAAATCACCATTGAACGAGCGAGAAATCTCCAGGCGTTGGGTCTTACGAATCGCTGCCAAGTGTAAGTTTCCCTCTCGGACCGATTGCTCCGTGGTTCCTTACTGACTTTTGATTTCTCACAGGTATTTGAGGGCGGCGCTGTTGCCAAATTGCCAGCAATCGCTTCGAACACAATCAATCAATGGCGGATTCCAGAAGCCAGTGTTTGGCGAGTCCTTCACTGTGCCGATCCCTTTGAACAAAATCTACACGAAAACCTTACAGATTAACGTGTTGAGTGTCATCGATGAACGCGAGGAGATTATTGTAAGTTTCTTTTGGTGAAAGAGAGAGAGAGAAATAGGACGCGTGGATTTATTGCTTTTCATTACAGGGTTGTGCCCAGGTCAGTTTGGCGGAGTTCAATCCCGAGGACTTGATACTGAAATGGTATAACATCCTGAGCTTCCGAACAATGCAGCACTTTGATACTTTCGAGGTGAGCGGTGCCTGCAAAGAAGAATCGTCCGATGAATCGACAATAATTTCTTCTCAAACGTCGACCCTGACGAGAAACCACGGTGAGTTGTACCGACCGAAAGTCGTGTGTTCTGAGAATTAAACTGATTGATTGTTCCAGGTCCAGACGGGATCCATTCGGCTTTGGCCGAAGAGTTGGAAGAGATGCTCAAATTGAGCAACGAAGATGATGACCAGCCAAGTGGTGAGGCATTGACGGGAGATGCTCAAGATGACGACGACAGCAGCACCACTGAAGACCGAGGTAAGTCTCGCACGAAGACAAGAATCATCCGCAAAACGCTAATCTATCGAATTCATTCCACAGAATCAACCGAACAAATGCTGGCCGCTTACATAAACGAGGTGCAAAACTACTCAGGCGCCCCTCCTTCCGAGACGGCCGACAAAGAAACCAACACCGAATGTGCTTTTCTGCCGGAGAAGCAGCGAAACCGTTCGATGCTGTCTTCACCTTCGACCAGCAAAGATGGCGCAATCGATGAGCGCGTTGTGAAGCGTTCGCAAACGTTCTCACCCAGTGCGGTGGTCAGCAAATCCCGTTACATTTGTCGATTGAATCGCAGCGATTCAGATTCGGCAATGCATTTTGCAACCGGTGGCATCGGTCACGGTCATGGTCTTTCCGTGCAGCAATCCTTCAATCGAGGCGCAGTCGAGCGACGCTCGTTGCGGTTCCACAGCAAAACGCCAAAAACGGTGTCTTCAAGTGAGTTACCCCGGTTGATGCTTCAGACGATGGGAGATTTCATTCGAATTCTTTTTAAATATTTTCCAGAAATGTTGCCCACCATCCCGCGAACCAGCTTGGATCTCGAATTGGACCTGCAAGCACAACACACCAAACTGGAAACGCTCAACGATGAAATTGAAAAATTAAAGAATCTTAAAGCCCGTCTCGAACAAGCAGTCGACACAAAAGACGGCAAGATAGCTGCGTGGGCCGTCGAAAACGAGGACTTCCAGCGTTTAGTGGAGAATGTCGAAACGAGCAACACGCCCGAAGAACGAAAACTCCAGAAATTGTTGCACAAAAAGTCAAAAGAGATTTACAAATTGCGGAAAACTCGTTTGGCCAAAGGTCAACCCGATTTGGTGTCATTCAAGTAAGTCACCGCCGCCGATGCCAATATGACGGAGACATTTCTAATTTTGGCCTTTCTTCGTTTTTTGCAGAGAAAAAATGGCATTTTTCACGCGTAAAGGCTTAACAGTACCTGAATTTCCGAACGACAATGTCCTTTCGGAGAAGCCCGAAGATTTAATTAGTGCGGCCGCCGATGGGACGGCTGCTGATGACGAAGAGGCGCGCTTCGACTACGTTGTGGATCGAACATACGGCGTCGAAGTGTGAGATGTCGACGACCGGTCGATGATTTGTGATTTGTTATACTCAATGTGCGCCGCCCAGCCGGAAATCTGAAATTCCGAAATGCCCGGTAGCATTGTCGACATCCCATCACCGCCACTGTCTTGGCTGCCATCAACGTTTCTCGCGAGGCGGTTCACATCCGTAGCGATGCCGCTTCGTTCAAGTCATTGGGGTTTTTCTGTCACAAAACCGAACGAAAACGAAATGGAAAATGCCACAGCGGGGAGATCGAGAGGGGAAATTCAATGAAAATTATGTGCAATACTGCTTAACTCTCTCTTTCTCACCTCCTCATCTCTTCTCAACGGGCCGATTCAAGGTCTCCGAGAGACTTTTTCGTGGCCATTGCTCAGCCAATGCCATTGGTTTTCGCTTCGCTACGAAAATATTTATGGAATTCATGAGAAACTATTTTAGAATTTAAAAATCTTTTAGAAACAAAAAATTACGATTAGCCTCGTAGGATGACTGAACAATCAAAGTCAAACGGTAAAATTTTGTTGTGGAATCGCTTGTTTCGGCTTAGAGGGTTTCGTCTAAACTCGCAGATTGGCGTTCAGCAGTGGTCTGAGTTGGGGCCAGATTGGGCTCAATCTCGCTGAAAGGATGTCATTTGAGCGCAGCATTTTTGAATTGAGCTCAATTACGTTGAAATGCGCTCAAATGAACCGAAAGTTGCCTTAATATCCTTAAAATCTAAATTTTTTTCGGAAAAGATTTGAAGAAATTTTTTTTAGTAAACAAGAATGGAAAAATCACACAGTTTTTCGTGCGATTTATCCTATCCAATATTTTATGATATTTTTTAATGCAAAAAACAAAATAAATTCACAATTTTTGTTGGCTCAAATGCAAGCCAACAGCAAAAATGTTTGAAACAAAAAACACTGCCTTGAACATATGCGCGCGAAAACAAGTGCTTTTCATGTTAATTAATTTAATAATTAATAATACGTAATTAAATTATAAATTATTTTTAATTGAAATTTTGTTTTTATTCTTTTCTTTTCTTTCCGTTTTTATTTCTTGTTTTTTGATTGAAATTATTGTACGAAAATCATATTTTTGTAATTGAAAATGGAAAATTGAGGAAAAAATGTTGCTGGGAAAATGCTGGAAAGGCGTAAGAAACACGTAGAAAAGACACAGAGCCGTCTTGGTGTTTATTATTCTGCTTTTCTATTCATTTCAATTTTTCTCATCTTTATTCTGGATTTGAATTTAGAGCAATGGGATGTGCTTGCAGCAAATCAAAATTCATTCGAAAATGAATTGATTCGAAAGATTCCGTTCGAATGGAAATCAATAAACTTATTGAAAGATCTGAAAATGTTCGTTGATTTTGGTTTCCTTTTGTTAGTCCTCTGCTTATTGAGCACGGATGACTATGGACCTAACGTGCGAGCAGCGGAGAAAAAGAAGACGGCTATCATACTTTGCATAGATTGAAATAGGCCGCATGAGCATAGCGCCTTCGCGTAGTCAACGTGGTACTAGCTGTGAATAATTCCAAATAGCTCCCATCTGTCTGATTGAATCACCCATTTCTCAATCAGCGTGCTCAACCGCCCGGCATCTCCTACCAACCCACTGTCCAATTTTCAAATTAAAGTTCTCCATCTGACACACTGATGTCGCCACCATAGGGCATTCAACCCAGCCCTGCACGCATGATGAAATGTCAATTTCATATGTTCAATCAGCAGTTTCATTTTGTCAAGTCATTTAAATCACTCATCGCGTGAACTTTGTTTATTTTTGAGTTAACTCAAATTCACCGACGAATCCATTCCAGGAGGTAAAACGGGCAGTTTCTGAATAAATCACAAGCACTTCCAGACCGCAGAGAGTTCAGCGGAAGACGTCAAACCACATTCCATCTCGCATTCCAATGGATTTTCGCTTTTAGCATCTCAAACGAAACGACTTCAGGTGAGTCAATCACTTCGCACCAATCGATCGCGCAGTGGGCGCGATCATTGCTGAAGAAAACAGTTTTTTTTCTCGATTCGTCGATTGACGCCAGTCGCGCGCTAGATGACCTTCGCAATTGTATCGCTGAGATTAGACGGATGGCAGGTCGGGCTTATCGCGCAGGTGAACTCGAAGAAATTGATTTGTATTCGTTTTTCAATCTATGTTTTGGCTCGATGCGTGGTGCTATCTCGCGTGATGTCTTTTCCATTTAAAATATCAAAAGCAGCTCTGACCATTCGCCCATTCATCAATCACAAATCAGGTCGCTTATTTGCGCAAAAATCGATTCGTCGCAGCAAACGTTAGCGAAGCGAATTTTGTGCAATTTTTTCGAGATTCTTGCCAGAAATCACAGCGAATTATTAACTTGATTCATCATCGTCACGATGACGATGACGATGCTGGCAAGTGTGTGATTCGGCATGTCATCCCGCCTTGGATTGATCGCTGGCTGAATTTGATGCGTATTTGAACTGAACCAGTCGCAGTTTTTCGACAATTTTGCTCGTTTTCTTGTTGCGTCGATTTGAGAATCCGAACAAAATAGGATTCGCTCTCGATTTTGCGACTTTTCCTGAAATGTCTCCGAAGGTCGGTATTTGACTGATGAGTGATGGATGTTCGTCTTTGAACCGCAAATTGAACCTTTTGAAACGCATTTGAGACGACATGTTCGGTCCTTGGGCTACTTCCGCGAAAGTAATTCGATTCGTTCAGAGGCTGTCTCGATTTCAACGTTTACCCTTTCAGAAATCTCTCGTTCACTGCCCCATCGCGATGTGCTTACCAACGCAAAAGAGAACGAAGCCCCCATAACCAATTTACGTCTTGTTGTGATAATTGCATCGAAATGAAACATTTGCATTCCGCCCGACGACAGATCGCATCGCAAGTTGTCAACAACGCATCGCTTAGGCCATGTAAACGTCCCCTCCGCATGACGATTTTCATTCAAAATTTCGAATTTATGTCGCCATTCGCCGGCGAATTATCCTGACAACGGCCATTCCCGATGCGACGCAGTAAACCATTCGCTTTCGCACAATCACCGCAATTAAGCGATCCTCGTCGCGCTCTCATCGTCGCCAATCCACTCGCCCGATGGACGATCGGCCATTCGCCAGTGAATTTTCCTCTCGTTTTGTTTGTTTCAACTGAAAATATCCAAACGATTTTCGCACACAAAAATAAATGTCGTCAACGACGATTGTCCTCGTCGTCATCGTTCTCTTCGTCAGCGTCGTCTCGTTGAAATTTTCGCGCATTCATTCACATGAAAGCCAAACGCGCCAAGTAGTTTCAAACGATCTTCTCACCGATCGCAATCAAGTATTGTCGAGCACCTCGCATCGAATCGTTGGCCACTCAACATGTTTACTGTTGGTGAATCGATCACGGAATTCGCGCGATCAATTTGCCACTGCTGAACGTGTCTCTCAGCTAAGGTCCAGTTTTGATAAGTGAAGTTTGTTCCAACGTCAAGTCATTTTGAAAGTGAAAAAAAGTGAAAAGGAAAGACATTTCAAGAGAATTTTCCGAAAGAGAAGCCAATCGGACACTGCATAGTTGCGTCGTCGCAGGTGAGTGCGATCGACGACCAAACGCTCGTATTTTTAGCGAGGAAAATTTGTTTGAAACATCCGTCGACGACATCGTTGCGTTGTGCGCGCGCCACCCACAGCTTTGTCACATAAATATTGTTGTTGATTCGGATCTGTTCTGCGATAAACAATCGTCGACGTCGATGATGGTGACGACTGCGAGAGTTGCATGATTCTTTGAAATTTCAAGGTCGACGCAGTGAAACCAAGCTGAAATTCTTCGTTTTTTCTTCTTTCTTTCAGATATTTCTTCCAATTAACCAGTTCAAACTCTCAATAGCTTCCACAGAATGGACGACTACGCAAACCATCCCGTGGAGTTGTACATCTACGATTTAACGAAAGGCATGGCAGCGATGATGTCGCAAATGCTGCTGGGACGTCACATTGACGGTATCTGGCACACAGCGGTCGTAGTGTACGGCCGAGAGTACTTCTTTGGCGGTCAAGGCATCCAATCATGTCCGCCGGTAAGTGTTTCTGGAAGCGCCGTCTCCGTCCAATCGCCAATTGAATAATTTCCGTTACACAATCGAGACGAGAACGCGTCAAACATGTTTTGCATAAGCTGCTCATTTCGCTCATTTCGATAGCGCCCAGTGTCTTTCCAATCGCATGCGTGCTTGCATTCATTTTATAAATAAAATTCGATAAGTTTGCATCGAGCATTGCATCGTCAGCGACGTCGTCATCACCGTCGGCCAGTGGATTCACTTCCGTGCTAATAAAATTGCATGAAAACTGGCAGTGCGGCAGCATTGGCATCGTCGATGTGCACTGCAGCCCAGTTGCGGTCGTTTGATGTTGTCGCGGTTCGATGTCATTTCGGTGGTTTCGCTCAGCCCGGATTTAAATATAAATCGGTGATTTGTTTGCGCGTTTGAACTCGACGATCTGGCTGCAACTGCTGAGCAGTCTGTTAAGTTCAATTGTAATTTTAGATGGAGTTGGTGAGCATGGATTGCAGGATTCGACCCGTCAGGGAGGTGGGAGGGGAATGAGGTGATCTGCTCAGTTCAGAACTGAGCCAACCTCAACTCTGAACTGGAACTGGTTTCAAAAACGACAAAATAATAAATTAGCTGTGAAAATTCCGGATAATCCAAACAAATCACCTTGACTGCTCGTAAAATGCCCATAAAACGTCTCAACGACTGCACCGGACCGAGCGAGCGCCAATTAAAATGCTCGAAATTCTCGCCGAATGACATCATATTTGCATTCCACATCGGAAATTCTTCCAAAAGTTTCGTCTAAACCCAAACCCAAACACACACCGACCGACCGTCCGAAAGAGAATTTATTTTTGCGACGCGCTCAACGGTTGTGTGACAACGAAAATGAACGACCGATTATTTTTAAACAACCCATCACCCATTGACTCACGCACGGCTAAATCCGTGAGAGTGATTCATTGAAGGGGCGAACACGAGCCATTCACAATGATCGCTTCGATGGAGACGAACCGACGCGATGCTTTCGCGACATTTCCTCAATTCGAATGTCAATCGCCTTGCGCGAGATAAGCGGCGAATCATTTTCGACGAGATCGGTTCGTCGATGCATTCGATCGCATTGAACGCACACCAATTTAAAAATAGCCGAAAAACTGTTCATACATTCGCATGACGACGCCAATGTCCGAATTGGTCGGTACGCCGCAGACGACCACGACGACGTCAAATGATTGTGCATCACGAAAATAAATCCGTCGATCGCCAGCCTACACTGTGGCCCATTCTGTTCGGAACAAAGAGCCGTACGGAAAACTCTGCGCGATTTTCCCGTTAGTTTGAAATCATTCACGATCGATCACACATTCGTTCGTCGCGTCGTTCTGTTCTGTTCTGGAAACGGTTTCGATTTTATTTGTTGGGAAAAAGGTGTGTGGTTCGGGGCATTTCGCGTCTTTGGGGAGGATTACTAGTTCAATTTCGTTGACAAAATTGAGTGCTTTCTGTTTGCAGAGTGGAACCGTGTTGGGTCAGCCATTGCGCATTGAGAAAATCGGCGACACATTCATCCCCTTCCAAGTGTTCAAGGAC
>JANSTV010076450.1:0-10155 GCA_027564135.1 Lestremia cinerea | reverse complement strand
TCAGCGAAGGTTAGCCGTAGAATAACGCCAAAACTTGCAAAATTTTACTTCACTCCGATTTTGCGAATTCGTTGCGAGAGATCTAAATTTTTGCTTTTGGCTACAGAAACTTCCGTCCAGATGATCAGCTGGCTGCGATCGCCTCGAATCGGAGACGGAGTGAAATTTAGCCGGTTTTCCCAACTTTGGAAATCAAATTTCGTGCAAAAAAAATAATAAATTTTTTTTTAATCGTTACTGTAGATTATTTAAAATACGGAGATGTTATTAAAAAAATAATGAGGGATTGAGAGGAGCATTCCTTTTCGTAACGAAGCCGGTGATTCCGAACACCAAAACGCTTATGTCATTTCTCATCCGAATGAATCCTGCGACATTTGTACTTTGAATAAACCGACTCAACATTTCAATTGAGTATTTTTGTTCCGACGACTTTATTTTATTCATCAAACATACAAGTTCTTCTTGCGATGAATAAGAGAATTCCGCCAGCCACGGGCGCAGGCGGCTAGTCGAATCGATCGGACGAGCAGGTAGATCGTGAGCCAGAAGTCACGAGTCCCTACCTAGTGCGGGAGGCCGCAAATCACTCGCGCGTCCAGCAGCTCCATATCATATTCAAAACCACCACGTGCTACTCCCTCCGCTCCCACGTACATATTAACAACGACAAAAGAACAAAGGAAATACCATCAACAATTACTTATTTTTCTTGTGCTGGTTGCTCGATCAATATTGATGTGAGATGAGCTCTCTTCATGGATCTTATCCATTGCTCGATGAGGCGGTTCTGCTTGAAAAATCAGCGATTTATTCGATCGATTGGGTGCTAGCAATCTCCTTCAAGCAAATACATAACTAATGTTTCCGCTCGTCGTCCCTATCGCCGTCATCACTACCATTTTCAGTACCTGGCTTATTCTCTGTCACGAAATGAACCAGATCAATCAATATTCGCCGCTTTCGGATTGTTGCGATCGCAATTGTCAAATCAAAATGTGTTAGACTGTGTCGTGACTGAAGGCCGACGAATAAAAACAAAATTGGAATGAGGAGAAACGCTTGTGAGTGTATTTTTGTTTATTAATCGTCTTCTTGCCCCAAACGCAAGTGAACTCGTTGCTGCAGATCAGGCTTGTAGGTCAGCGACGCGTAGATAGCTTTTTCGAGAATTTCTCGTTGGAAATGTGCGGGAACCGGCATGTCCTCTAGGGCGCAGTAATGACTCACTCCTTCGGCATTTCCCACGATGATAGTTCTGCCGCAATGGGTAAAGCGACATGATGTCAAGTCAGCAGAGCCCACATTATGCACGGACACCGGCAGACTGGCAGAAACGGTTAAATTCCAAATGATGAGCACCGAACGACTTGTCGCCGCAATAATTGATGAATTGCTGGGGCACCATTGGGCGAAGCTCAACGGCTCAGTTCCGACACTCAATTCGATAATTGGCTCGAGAATGCCGTCGATCCAAATACGAGTGAACCTTTTCGAAGACTTGAATTAGCATCTTGAAGGAGGAACAGCTGACTGAACTCTCACCAATCCGCTCCGCAAGTGAGAAATATCATCGACGTGCAAGGAGCGAACTCCATGTTGGTCACGCTGAGTCTGTGCACCTGAATCACGTTCAAGCTTTGTTCAGGACAAAAGATCGAGCATTCGTGCAGCAGACCCTCGTCGGTGCCGATAAAGTAGATGTCCG
Source organism: Lestremia cinerea (assembly GCA_027564135.1). NCBI lineage: Eukaryota > Metazoa > Arthropoda > Insecta > Diptera > Cecidomyiidae > Lestremia > Lestremia cinerea. Next base: position 8,447 of record JANSTV010076450.1, on the reverse strand, counting down.
TTCGGATTGGATGACGACAAAGCACCAGTACTTGAGGCCGTCTGTGTTGAAGCGAAACGTAATTTGTGTGCTGGGCGCGAGAAGTATACATACCGATGACCGAAAACCCGTTGGTCTTCACTGCGTGTTACCAGCAGTCCTCTGAAAGCGCCCTCCATTCGATCCATTCCCATCTGATGGCACCCAAGGAGGTGTGGACTGGATGTCAGCTGGTACTTTAGCACGAGGCCGTCCTGCGTCCCCACGAGGATCTCTTCGAGGGTGTGCTCTAAAAAATGTTACATTAGGGATTCCTCCATTCGTTCTATCCCCTTACTCCACTCACCTCGTATCCACACGATATCCCAAACAGGCTCAATGCACGGTAATGACGAGGAAAACTCGTTGCTAGCAATTCGCGCAGCGTCATCTTGCTGAGTCACATCCAGCACTTCTAACCGACCGTCATGAAGTCCAACAGCCAGCAGCTGTGGATTTTCGTTAGCAAAAGCAATCGCGGTGACTGGAACGCTGAAGACGAACAATCGCTCGGGGTTCCTTGGGTTTTTAACATTCCAAATGGCCACGTGACCCGGTCGACGCCGCGTCAGCGGAAAATAAGTGTGTGCTCCGTATGCCATCGCCACAACATTGCTGTTGCCCGGGCACACGGAGATATTGTCCACAGATTGTCCGATGGTCTGCAAAGTCGTACACTTGACCTGCACTTCGGTGCGATACAGATACTGCAGGTCGACGCTGTTGGGGTTGACGGATGCTATGTTGCGGATACGCCGTTGCTGCGCGCAAAAAACATTTCCAGCAAGCATGCGCTCGAGAATCAATGCATTCGTTTCGAATTTCTCTGGCGCCTCGGATGGTTGTCCTGAGGAATATGCGTCAAAGAGGATGTCTCGTCGGACGAGAGTGCTTGTCTCCTGTTGAATTCTCTTTGGCGTGTTGGTGGCGATCGGCTTCATTCTTCGATTTGGGACTTGGATCTCGATCCCCGTCAACAGACTTGAGTCAACGTTTATACCAGCATGATCCATCGCATTGTCGTCAATTGGAAGAGCGGAATCGCCACATTCATACAGCAGAGTGTTCCCGGTGTCACTCAAGTGGATTTTGGCGAATGGAGCGGTTCTGACTCGACTTGAGTCGAGAGTCGACTTGACTGCTGTGACTGAAAGTCCTCCCTCATCCAACTCGGGGCAATTCTCGACGAAAGCAATCACGTCAACCAGCCGAAGTTCTGCTTGGTACCGTGGCTGCACTGCATCGTCGCCCTTGGTTTGCATGAAAACCTCGAAATCAATGACGGTTTCGCCACTCAGCGAGAAAGTCAACGGTTGCGGCGTGACGTCGAGATCATCTTTGAAAACCTAAAACCTCTCATTACCAGAGTGAACTTGAGCCAAACAATCACCCACTCACCTTGCCTTCTGCCACTAGCTCCACTCGCTGCAATTTTGGTTTTTGAACAGTCGCCTCTACTTGCGCTTCATCGAGGGCTCGGCGGGCGATATCACGAAATCTGCCTTTCATTTTCGACTCAAAACCAAATCTCAATGCAGCCTCGATCATTCGAACAACGAAATCGGGCACCGTCAACCGATGAATTTACTCGTTTCAATTTCAATGCCAACTTCACAGCCACCCCGAGAATAACTGGAAGGTGGCCACTTTATTCATGGAGACGCAATGGATTGTCTGCAGTTTGCAAAACTTATCAGTTAGAATTTCAATTCGATTTCAACGCAAAAGCTAAACCATTCTCACTTTCATTTGCTTTCTTCAAAATAAAGAATATTATTGACTTGCATCTGGAGCATTCAATGGCTTAAAACCCACATCTTTCTGAATGAATAATAAGAGCTGAACAAATACTCCGGAATGTAGGCAGCCTTCTGCGCATGCTAACAGATAATTTATTCCTTTCATTCTGAAGAATTATAGCATTTTCATTCAATTTGTTGCCATTCTGCCATTCTGGAAATCTTTGAGCACCTCAAGTTTCTTGAATTGGCTGGAAAGATACGAACTTAGTTCGCCTTCAAGACCACTTCATCAACGTGATGATTAGCGAGGCCATCGATTGCCGTAAGGCCATTTTTGGGGTCATCATCACCATTTCGATGCTCGAAAGAGGGTTTATCCCTTCAAATTCATCAACAATGGCGCTCCATTCGAAGACGCTTTCGGATTGGTGGGTGCCCACATTGATAGATGCCTGTTTTTCGATGAATGTTTTCGACCAAACAAAATTTGACTGCTGAATGCTGATGTGCAAATATTCCAAAGCTGAGCAAAGTTTGCTCAGCAAACTACGTGAATACCACAGTTGCTGCGAGGCGCATTCCCAGAAATGCAAACAGGAAATAGTTGTTCCAACACGTGTGGTTGCCGACTCAGTTTTTCTTTTTTCCTCGAAACGTCCGTCGGCTTGCACATGCCATTCTCGAAAAGAATTTATTTACTTTTTCCTCAAAAACGGCCAGGGAAACTAACGGAAACGTATTGCTCATGAACAAAGCTTAGTTTCAAATAAATAGTGCATTGAATGCTAATTTGATCACAGCCTAGATCCGAGTGCTTCGGACATTCGGTTGAGAAACCGATTGGGCTCCTCTCTTCTTGCAGCACTCCTAATGGGCAAGCCTCGGGCTCAATTGAGCAATGCTATTCAAACCTCAATAGCCTTCAATTTAACGAATAACGAAGAGCATTCGATCGCGACGTTCAGCATTCACTTCTTCCTCAACCGGAGAAGGCTCGTTCGACAAAAAATATCTGCGATGCTATTTGAGGCTCGTTTCAACCGACCAAAATTCAGTCTGATATCGGCGCTCGACGAGAAGAGATGCGTAGCAATGAAGAAACAGTGTCTGCTGGGCCTTTTGATCCACACGATGTTCGTGAATGAGATAATTGGGCCGGTCGAGGGTGGTTGGCTCACTCCTTGGCGGGTAATAACCCGACGTATCGGAAAAAGCAAGGAGATGCGGCGAGTGACCCCAGTTCGAAGCCTCTCTTGTCGCTTTGTGAGTATTCGTGATCCGGGCTACTGTTCAATCGACGGAGAAACTCATCACTTGCTATTCGCAGTCACAAATTCCTCGGAGAATTAAGCGCGTAGGACATTAGCTCAGAACGCTTGAAGACTCGATTTATTTGAATAATATTCGACTTTCAGATACCTGGAGTGGATTGAAGTGGTGAACAATGCCGCTCAAATCAAAGATAAATTTTGGTTGCTGGTTGTTCACGTTGGAAGAGCCCTGGTGAGTTTCTCGCAAAATGTGACTTGCAAGTGTCGATGTGCAAACAGCTGAGCAAAGCACGAGAAGGTCACAGAAATGGCACAGTTGCTCCAAAGCGCTTTCTCGGGAATTCAAACAACAAAATATCATTCCGCCAATATCAGCGATATGGTTCAAGAGATTCAGGAAATCAATTGGAGTGAGCATCGAATATACTTTGAAATTGTCGCTTTCTAATCCTTCTTCCATCCAAACAGGACTTGGGGATCATCTACAAATTAGCCGGAAGGCTGGCGAATTTCATTGAGATCTATCCGTATTCTGAGGAAGGCGACCCTCTCGATATCGCATCCGTTCAAGCCCAGATTGATGCTCTACTGGGTTTGACAACGAATTATTCGGATTTCATCTTGGTTTTGGATAACATGAACATGGCTGTAGGGAAACTAGCAGAATCACCTTCGACCACTCATTTGACCGGGATCGTGGAAAAAACTGATTTATGGGCTCAAACAAATATGAAGCAAATAACTGCTGCTGATGTCTTTTGCGCGGAGCTGCAGGTATTTCAGGATGAACTGTAAGTCTTTCACTCTCGGAATTCAAATTTGTTTTCCTCACTCGGCCTCTCCCCCACGGACGCTTAGGAAAAAAATACATGAGGCGCTGGGAAAGTGAGTTCGTTCCAGTGGGCTGTAGTGTACGCTAACATGTTAATTACTCTTCACCGAGTTGGGCCCGAAATTATGGCATCAGAAAAGCATATGGCCAATTCGGGCATTTTTAAAATGAAGACACTTTTTGATCAGATTGAAAGCTCGGCCACATTGCTTCCGTATAAGGCGCCTGAGGAAGAATGATTCGAAATGCTAACATCTGTTAAATTTGTTCTTGTCCTGACGTTTTTGCTCCTCACTGTGTTGGCATTAACTTCGATTACTTGAATAAACACAACGAGCGAGTTAAATTATGTCTTTGTTTCATATCCAAACACACTCTAGGAGAAGGTTATGCCAACTGTGCGATCTGTTTGAGCGAAGCAAACAGAAAAGCTTCAAAAGGAACATTTGACTTCGATTTATCAAGCCATTCGCAAAATAGTGGCGACAAAGTATAAAATCTGATCTCTGATTTTGTTCGCAATGGTTAGACTGCGCCCTAAGTGTGCTTACCGGGCGCTCACAAAGCGTATTGGTTAGAATTTCAATAGAATTAAGATTCAAAGTCGCGCGGCCATGACACATTTCATTTTATGTCGAAAGAGAAAAATGCAAAAACGTACCTTTTTTGGAATCGACATGTCGTTTGCAACAGAACAAACGTAAAATAATACTCACTTTCATTTGCTTGCAACGAAATGGCGAAGATTATTCACCTGCTTCAGAAGCATTGTTGACCTTGAGTGGAAAAAACTTATTACAAAAATGTTATTTTGTGAACGAATAAATAAGCTCTGAGCAAATTCGCCAGAACGTATGCAGCCTACTATGTACACACGCAATACATTGAAGCGATCCGCAATGTCGCTCCATTCGAAGACGAATTCTGATTGCTGGTTATTCGCATTGCCCATGCAAACTCACTCGAAAAGTTTGAAGAGGAGCTGTCTCTCATTCTCAGAATTTAAATTTCTTCTCAACACTCGACTTCTCCCCACCGGCGCTTAGGGTTTAGAGTGAGCTCACTTGAGTAGGCCGCTGTGCGCTGTGCAATTGAATTAATCTTCAGCAAATTGAAGGAGAAGGATCCCGAATATATCGCAACAGAAAAAACCGACCGATTCGGTCATTTATAAAATGAAGATACTTTTTGATCAGATCGAAGGCTCGGCCATATTTGTCCCGCGTAAGCCGGCTATCAACTTCAACAGTTCTTTGGCCTGACATTCACTTGTTGTGTTGCATAAACTTCATTTACTTGAATAGACGAAGTGAACGGGTTGAATGAAGACTTGATGCTTATTTTCTCTGCGGCAGAGCTGGCGTGACCTTCATTGGCCCCCCTCAAGTCCATTCAGACTGATCGGGAGAATGAATTCAAATACATGCTAGAATACGGTTCTATCGACTAGTATGTAGTTGCGGGTAAGCGAAGCACCGGAAAAACCTTAAATCCCCACTCAACGGTAGATTGTTTTCATTTTTCAGATCCCCAAGTTCCCAATCCTTGGATTGTGAGAGGACTCATTTGATGAGTGCTGCGGGCTGATTCTCAAATAAATAAATTTTTCGATGTCGGAATTTGGATTAGGCCGATTGGCAAGATTCATTCAAATTCCTTCTGAAATATTCAAATGGGTGCCAATTGGCATCCTACTCTATCAACTGAGAAGATTTTAAAAAAGGAGCACTAAAGTATTTGGCTCGTATGATGTGCAGATCGTCCAAAGGTCTCATAGCATGTGGATATCCTGGCTGGAAAGGTAAATGAACGCAAGCCGTTTGAAGTGACTGGTAGCGCAAAAGATTCCGTGAAGGAATAGAAATTAATTCAACTGAAGACAGGAAATTCTAAAGCCAGATGTGCAACTGATCTGAGGAAGAGCGCAGTTAGTTTCAACAGCGACTACGAATCGTAAGCAGATGAATGGATGGATGGGCTTTGATGGGTCTTGTGGACCTAATTGTTCATTCGATGGGACGTTGCCGTTTCCTTGACTCCACCGCAAGCCTGGATATAATCGCGTCAATTCATTGTTTCCACTGTCTCCAATTGCAAGGTTTTATGAGCGCCATCGAGTTTGGCATGAATTTCTGGTGTATCGACTGCGGCATTTACAACATCAAATCGGGTCTTGCATCAAAATGAAATTTCAGTAATTAGGCCTCCATTAGGATGAAGGTGAGAAGCAAGAAGGAGCTCAATCCCATCAGGCCAAAACCTCCACAGATTCATGTTCGTCATAAACGTGATAAAGGACATCTTGCACTCTAACGTATGAGAGGAAAAGCATTTTTTTTCTGAAAAATTTTGTTGGATAAAACATTTTTATTTATTATATTTTATTATTATAAATGACATCATCATATATTATCATATGCAAATAAAATTTGTTAAATCATTCGATTGATTAATTAAATTAAATACAAATTATGATTATTCTGCATTATTTATTTGTGTTTGTTTGTGTGTGTGTCTGCATGTAATATAATGTTTCTGTGTTGTAGTTATGATTGCAAATGTGAGCCAGCAAAACCAAATGTTGAGAGATTGAAGTGAACGGCCCGGAGAGGACCCGTCGCCAAGCAATTTCGCGAATGTCAAATCGAATTTTTGGTCAAGCGGAAGAGGGTAAGTTGGTGCTTTGTCGAGCTGCCTTATAAATTATCTATTTTTGTTGTTGTTGTTGTTTCTCTAATTTGGAATTTGATCTCGAAAATTTCACAAATGATACATAAAATAATGTTCGTTGACGGAAATTTTCGTTTTTTTAAATACACATTTTATGGAAAAAAGTTATTCGTTTTATTTTACATCGATCGTGGGTTGGTTCAAGCAAATCTTGTTGGAAATTCGGAATGTTTCGAAAAGATCTTGGAGTAACTTTTCTGTTGCATCAATTATGCTCATCGAAATTACTCAAAAAGCTTTTTTTTTAATTGTTTGTGGTTTGTTTTTGCAGAAATGTTCACAATCTATCTTATTATTTTAAGACAAAATTTGTACGATTTTTTTTAAATGAAGAGAAAAAAGAACTCAATATTTTGCAAGTCGAAAACTTAATTACGAAAAACTTAAATCAAAACTACTGAAAATCATTTGCAAAAAAAATAAGTTTTTGGTTTTTCGATTGAATAAATTAGAATAATGTTTTACATACACATCAATTGTCATTTTCGTCAAAATAATACTTGATTTCGTAAATTGATTTTTTTCTTTGTTTTTTTTTCTTTAATTTTTGAATTTGCTTTTTCCAATTTTTTTTGTTTTTGTTGTTGTTGTAATCGAGAGTTTGCTTTAAAAAAAAAGGTATATTGCACATCCTCACATTGCTAGAAATTGCAGCTATTCATGCACGCGACGAGCGATATACCCTCCCACTTATTTCTTCGATTTTATTTCTTTTCGATTTTTCGTTTTTTTTTTATTTAATTTATTTTCTTTTTGTTTTCTTCAATTTCAATTAATTCTCAATTTTTTGCTTTATTTTCCTTACGCTTATTTGTTTCATCATTCGCAGTTTAGCGTTTTGTTTTACTATTCGCTATCATCACATTTTTGGTTTTGGCTTTGTCCACCAAGCATTATATTTATAAAGAAAAAAATATCACGCACGAACACTAAACGATTATATTAACGAAAATAATAATTCATTTTCTGTTTATTTCGATCATTATGAATGTCTACATCGGCGATCGCGAATCGTTCACCAGGGGCCAGGCGGTTGTTCGAGCTCGGGTTGGGTGATATTGCGCAAGGAAAGAATTTCGAAAAAAGCGAATGCATTCGATGCATTTTCGGTCCCTCCGGAATTACTTCCAATTATTAAATTAACATGATTAAATTTTCATTCCGATCTTGAATAATTTTGATTGATCGTGTGGACGCAAGCACGAAGATCATCAGAATCGTCGAAAGATCGCAGCGAGAATTTTTCGCTCGAAAAACCAAACGGCCGGGCATCCAATCAATCGATCGCTCAACGAAATTGCCATAAAACAATTCATTCTGTGTTTCCCTTCGATTTCCTTTCAACAAGAAAACGAGCAAATAACTCAAATATAATTATCAATTCGTATTTCTAATGCAGATGGTGGAGATCAGGCAAATGTTGCATACATAGATTTATGCTCATTTTGTTTGTGTGTGTGTGTGTGTGTGTGTGTGTGTGTGTGTGTGTGTGTGTGTGTGTGTGTGTGTTATCATATGTGTTTGTATATGTGTGTGTATTTGAATGTGTTTGGGCTTCGTTGTTAAAATTGGGATATTATTAAATTTTATTGTTAAAATAGTCTATTTACATTTGTCTTCAATGCAATTTCCTCGTGTGTCAAATGCATCGTCCGAATGGACAAAAAGCCCGAGTGAAATCAAAAGACAGATGAATCACTGACGCGCTGCGACGACTCAAGGGGACGCTGTTTATCGTGCCTGAAACACTGCCCAAACACGTTTGTCAGTGATTCATCTTCAGTCTCATTCGATGACAAAACACACCAAAGATTTTTTCTCATTTGGAAACACAATTTCAAACCGTCTTGAGAT
>JANSTV010076439.1:0-10155 GCA_027564135.1 Lestremia cinerea | reverse complement strand
CAGTCATGCACACACTCAATAAATTTTAAATAGCAATTTGCCACCTCCAACCACGCGCTGGAATAGTTGACTGCTGACTGGCCGACATGTATTCCGCATATATCATTTTGTTAACGGCGGAAAAAAGGCATGCGGCAAGGCAGGCTCACACACACCCGCACACACGCACACACACTCACTAACACACACACGCACACAGGCACACACACTCACACACGCACACACACACAGGCAGTGACATGTTAGACGCACACTTTTGTCGCATCGGCTGGCTCGGCTCGGTTCGGCTCGGCTCGGCCCGCCTCGTTTCAGCCTGGCTCGGCACAAATGTCATGTGTGATGATAAACCGACGAACGGCACAGCAAAAAAGTTTTATTTTTTACAAAAACCCAAACCAAACACATGAAACCAAAGCAAGATAAATATTTCATAAAATGAAATCCGACAAAACGACACCAGCAGCCGCAGCAACAGCAGCGGTGAAAGAGGAGGCGAGGAAAAACCAGCGTCCGACTGGATGTTCATTGTTGAAACGATGGCAACCAATCGATTCCGACACGAATCGAGCCAATTTCAAATTGCCATTTGATTCACATTCATTCTTCTCGCGTGTTGCTCTGTGCAATAAATAGACATTCTGACGGAACGATAAGGAATTGCTGTAACAATATTATTTCTCTCTCGCCCGAGCTATAATTAGACTCGCTCCTATTGGAAATCATGAGATCGAACGATATTTTCCCTTCTTCCTCTTCATCGACTTCTTATTATTTTTCAAATTCCATCGGGGAGCTGGTCCGGGGCATGCGGTGGTCGCCTGACTACTCCACCACTGCCGGTGTGCCATAAGTCGCAAGAGTGCCGTTGGTGTAGGCGCTTGGTGTGGGCCCGGTCGTTTGTCGTTCTCGCTTGGCAACGGAAGTCGTGGTGTGGGCTTGTGGTGAAAGCGATAGTTGTGTTGGTAATGATGGCGACTGCTGGCAATGATGATGCAACAAGTTATAATAATGGAGAATAATGACAAATAAGCTACATTTGCACAAATTTTCGCTTCGAATCAATCCAAGTTTGAAGAAAAACAAAAATAAATTCTGTTTCGCCTCGAATCGAATCTAAAATGAATGTCCTCTCCTTTTGCCATTCTTTTTCGAATCGGAAAATTTATAATCCCTTCGAGGTTGATTCAATTGGACGGAAGGAAAACAATCGAATGGACTCAATTCGAGGGAGTCTGACAGCAATTAGAAGGGAATCGGCTGTGACTTATGGCTTGATTGTTCTCACATTTTCGTTTTGAAGAGCTATTTGTTGGACGAGACCCACTCCGGTGCTCGATGGAGCACGACGACCGAAACTGTTGAGCTCATGAGACGACGGATGTAGTCGCATGGAGGCTGTAAATTTTTGATGCGCCCTCCATCACTCGAAGGACCGAGTTTTTCTGGCAAAAATTGGCTCGATGTGTTGGCGATAACAAACGGCACCAACATCAGCCTCACGTCTAGACACACGCCGAACCGGACAAATTATTAATTAAACACTTTTCGTGTGTTTCTCGCCGAGCCTGAAAAACTGAAAGCTGTCGAAGGATTTATTGAACGATCCAAGTCAGATTGATTGGAGCGGGATTCAAGCGAAACTCTGCTGGTTTCTTTCTCGACGATAGACCTCGTGCAACGATTCATTCGGTTCGTGTATCAATTAGCTTGATTATAATTCCCCAAAACATGCCATAATAAATAATCTTCTTTGGTTATTCTTTGGCAACAGACAAATTAATTAATTTCAATGGAATTATTTTTAACGAATTTTCTTCTTTGCTCAAACAATTATTTATTCATGCCGACATTGTCTGAGCGTAACGCAAACGTCTTTGCAGCCGACCGGCTACGGAAAATGGAGTGATGGAGCGAACCCTCTGCTTGCGAGTGAGCGAGTATGTGCGTGCGTTTGTGTGTGGCTGCCTCGGCAAAGCCATCATCCGCAGGAGAATCTTTCTTTACATATTTCATAATAATGGCGTGGCATGATGTGAGTAATGTGAGGTATGGACCATGACATACCTGCTCGTATAAGCATCCCAACAAAATAAAGGAAATAAAATCCCAATGGCAACGGCATTACTTCATCATCGTTGAACCCGCCGTAAATCTTATTGCTGGTGAGGAGGCTCCCTCCGAATGTGTCAGTGTGCATAGCGTGCGTCGACAAATATCGAATTGTGTTCGCATCAGATTCAGTTCATCAAATGCAATGCATGTATCGTTATATTTTTATGACCGTCCGCCGGAGAATAAATAAAATTCGTGATCGGATTGCCAGCCACCGAGCTAATATCGAATGCAACATGTACAGCACATGATTTGTGTTCGACTTTCGCCTCGTTTTCTCGATATTTTCGCTTTGTTCCGATAAGCTTTTGGCTTTTATACCTATTTTCTTGCTTCTCTTTCCCTCTCTTGACGGTTCGCCCGGACTCGTCCGTCGTTCTTATCGGTGCTGGACGCCTTCCCTCCGTTCGATTGCCATAAAAATACGTACGCAATGCCAACGGAACAGAATTACGTAAATTAAATAAAAACAAGAGAAATCTTTTATGGTTGACGCGACACATTACAGTTTGTTTGCGTGATTGGTGTGGTGGCTGGCTGATGGTTGGCTGGCTGGTGGCTGGTGTGACCGTCATTTTGATGGAGCAACATTTTTATGGCGTATTTCGTGCGATAAACGACACATCTGTCGTAGCGTCTCGTGTGCTGGTCAATTCGTTGGATGGCATCAGCGGCCAATGACGACAAGAACCTGAATGCCCAAATGAATACTAATCATTTTGACACTCAATTCACAAACCGTTTCGTCCCAATGAGCTAATTCCATGTCTGACATTTGACACACATACACACACACACACGCATACACGAACACACACACACACACCCCTCCTCCAACCAGATTGGCTGTCGGTCCTTTTATCTCTCCACTGTTTTTATGTTTCACTTCAATTAAGCCATAAATTAACATTAAAAAGGATCAACGCATTTCACTCGAGGGCTGTTTTCGTTGCCGAATGAATTGAACATTTTTATTGCTTAAACATTTCGTCGATGAAATCGCGTTGCATAATTCATGGTTCATCTCAAAATTATATGATTATGGTTTCCTTCTCTAAAAAAAACCCAAAAAAACCCAAAAAAAACCGAATTAAATAAAGAAATGAAGAAAACACTCAATAAGTAATGGAAAAATGGAATTTCAAAAGGAAACGAAAAAATTTCAAACGAAAAATCTCATAAAAAATTCATTCGTTGGCGAAACGACTTTCGCCCTATCTGGCCATTCCGGCGAAATGTCAACTTCATTAGGCAACCGACAGCGAGGAATTTCTTTAAACGCTTTGGATATTCGGCGGCATCAAACATTGGCCAAGCTCGTTGCTGGGTGGGATTCAGTCGAATGGCGGCGTAATTACATTTCCGACTTTTGGCTTTTAATTCATCGAAAAGGGTAATAATTGCGACGTCAGAATGTTTTTCGAGATTCTCAAACTGATTTTCCAATAGTCGAATCACAAAGCGACGAAAAAACCCCATAAATTATTTTAAACGGAAAATTTCAACGAAACTTTTATTGACAAACTTCTTAGCGGGGCGAAACGATATGAAAACGATGAGCCACAACGAAGCAATGATCCCGAAAATGTGCATTCTCTATCTCTATGTTCCTCTCTCTCGCTCTCTCTCTCTCTCTCTGTCACTCTCTCCACTCGGAATGGGCGTACTTTCCGCAAATTATGTGTTCAAATATTCCATTTAGAAAAGTTTTCCATTCGCTGCAACGGAACATTCACATGAAAGTGCAATCCGGGGCAATTGGCTCCAATAACATTCATTCCAACTAATTCTGCATTTCACATTTTCGCTGTGATTCTCAGGCAGAAACACATGTAATGACTTAGCAAAAGATTAGAAAATACTTGTTGATGCAATTTGGCGGGTGCGGAATTGGCGAAAGTGGCGTCGTCCATCGTGCGAACCGAATGACAGCTGATTGCAATGTGCAGCTTGTGGTGAGAGACGATGCTGCAAGGCAAAATAGACGGTTCATTCGGCAAACAGTTATTATTTGCTTTAGTTCACTCTGATTGAAGTGGTCGAGAGTTGGATTCGTACGTTTGATTCGTGCGGACTATGAATTGATTGCAGAGATTGGCGCTAATGAGGTCAAGCTTGCCGTCTACTTGATCAAACATTCATTTGCCATTGATTCCGATGAGTGCATTGATTGGGCACGCCGCAAATGGAAAACAAAGTAAATTGTTCAAAGTAAAATGAGAATTAGCTTTATTTAGTCTTTCAATTTATCTCAGATGATTAGAAATGATAGTTGCGAGTTGCTGGCGAATTTTGCGATGGCTTGATGGCACTTCACTGTTGGAAATTGTAGTAATTGTATGGCTCCAAGAGATATGGCTGCGGCGGGTAGTACTGTTGATTGAATGATCGATCTACAAATGGAATGGGTTCGTAGCCGGGAGGAGATTCGATGGGTTCATTTTCCCAGTTCAGCTTGACGGGGTACATTGGCGAGATGAAGGGGTATGGATTCGGCATCAGTGGCTGGGCATATGGTGATGTTCCGAGGGGATTGGTCGCCGGTGCTTCAGGTGTTGGCTGCTTGAACTCTTCCTTCTTCTTTGACTTATCCGTCGCTTGAATTCTGTTCTCATTGGCTTCATCAGCAGTGATATCCTTGTCATTGACTCGTGATTGAAGCGAGAATTTCGGTCCAACAAGTAAGCCTCCTCCGTCGGACAGGGTCAAACCGTATTTGTTAAAGTGCTTGATTGGACCTGCGAACCGGTTTATAGCTTGCATTGCCTTGCGTTTATGATTGGCGGCCAATGGAATGCCAAGACCGCTGAGCTCATGTGGGGATATTCCAGCAATGGCCGTAGCAACTGGTCGAGCTACAGCTAGTCCGCCTGGACCGACAATTGCTGTGGCCACTGGTTTCGATGAAGCGACACCGCCTACCCCAGCAATGGCCAAACCCACTGGCTTTGCTTCCGCCACCGAAGCTCCTGAAACGTTCAACAATGAATTAGTCACCGAACTCTCACTGAACACCAGTCAAACATACCTGATCCCGAACTATTGATTGAAACGCTGTCACCGTCGCCGTCGCCATCACCATTACTCGAAATGTTTCCGCCATCTTCTTCCCCTACATTTTCATTATCATTATCATCGTCGCCATCGCCGGGGTTCCTATCGATATTCTCCAATTTATCCACCGCTTCCTTTATCGGATCTTTGATGAGATCCCTAATGGGACCCTCAAATAACAAACGGAAATCATCTTGGCCATTTGTCTGTTGAATGTGAGCCAAATTCTGTGCGGAAATGCCAAGACGTTCCAAATTTTCGGCATACAGTTTTTGGTCGTCCGGTGATAATTTTCCCTTCAATTTGATGTTCTGTTGTAGTTCCACCAATTCGGATGCGGCTTTTTGAATGCTTTCCAAATTGTGTTGAAATGATGTTTTTTCATTTTGACCGACATTTTTCTGTGCATCGATTTGTGAGACGATTTCACTGAAGACAGTGCCATCGGGGTTGTGTCGTATCTGCAGCACCTGACCCTTCGCTCCACCGTAGTAGGGGAGAGAGATGAGCTTGTCGGTGGAGCGATGCTCAAGAGCGCCACCATCAAAATTTCGTTTGCTGCAATTGAAAGAACCAGTCAGTTAGTCGTAGCGCTCTCTGCATCATATGCAGCGGCCATTGCGTTACCTATACCGGATGCGTAGAAATAGCAGTTATGAGTGCAGTGGAACTGATGTGCACTCGCTGAATATTTGAAGAATGAAATTTACAAAAGATTCTTGCGAAGAAGAATAGAGCAAAAGGTAGACTAAACAAGAGATGAAAGCGTTTTGAATTTGATGTGAGTTATTTTGGAGATTTGAAACATTTTAAATGGTTTCCGGAAAGGTCAGATTTATTACTGCGAAAGGAGCATACAATCTCATCCAAGAGAAATGGTCCGACTTAAGGCTACCCTTAGAAAAACTAAAAATAAACTCGAAGGAAAAAAAATCGACCTAATCGATGTAATCCAAATAAAGGTCAGCTTGAGCATGCGCCGTCCCTCCAACACCAGCCACAGCCACCGATTCGGGCCTGAAAATGACTCGAGTGCCACTGTTCTTCCTGACAATTGCCCGGGAAAGAGGCTCGGAAATCGCCACACCATTATTTCCGGTCACGGCCTTCGATGAAGGTTCGAGTATAATAGTAGCTCCCATGTGTCCTGTGTCGTGCACGACCTCGCCCCCGAAATAGACTTCAATCGGGTGGTCAGGATAGGGTACATCAGCTGACGTGCTCCCAGTAACCGTCACCACAGCATCACCGCTGGCACTAGACGAAGATTCTACTTGCGGATTCTTCGACGCAATGGTCGTTATGAGCGGTACTCGAAGTCCCGGCATCGGAACAGGTATCAACGGTGGCGGATACAATCCTTGGATTTCCGTCGAAGGATTCGAAGCCAATTGCACACCGGTTATGATAAACTTGTTATCCGGTTGTTGCACGGCTTCGATCAATTTCACGTTTGTCGCAATCGGCGGTTGACTTTGCTTTTCCGGTTTGGCTGTCTTTATGCCTGGCAATGGCGATTGGGTGGTAGGTTCGGCATTAGTCCCCTTTGCCTTCTGATTGTGGATTTTCGGTTCGGTTTGCTGAGGCGGTCGCTCGGCAAGGGTCGTGTACGGAACGTGATAGAACGGTACCATTGGATATGGAATCGGGTAGTTGTTGGATGACTTTCCATAAATTCCATTGAATGATGGAATCCTCAATGGCTGCCCGTTAAACACTATTGGCCAACCTGTTATACCCGAAGTCTGCCATCTAAATGTATATACACAATTTGTTCATTATATTTACAGAATAATTCAGTTTGGATGTGATGAATGGAATATGGTGATGGATGAATGATTATGAACGATTATGAGCGTGAACATGAATAAGCCATCACAATAAAAACACATTCAAAATACATTTATGGCAGTGAACATGAACGCATTTGCAACCTCGCAACACTTAGCATACGTACTACACGCCAAAACTAAATAAATTTCTTGTTAACAACATGTTGAAGCGACATCATGCAATTTGCTTGTTAAAAATATTCCTCCTTGCGGGAAAATGCAATTTTCAAAATTGCTTCCAGTTTAAAAGCCGGTTCAACACTTACGAAATTGATCATTTTCTTTGCGTATCACCGATTCTAACTACCATTCGACGGGTTGACGTCTGCAAAAGACTGAGACCGATTTCAATTCATCATTCGGATTTCGACGATTTCGACACTTTGGAGCAAGCGGTCATCTCGACCGAGTGAAAACGCTGGACTTTCTTACAACGAAATTTCATAATTTATTCACACAAACGATTAGAACTAAACTGAAAATGGCATTCGAATACTTAGAGCTAGATTTTCACTGATAAATTGCACGAATGTTTCAACTCTAAAGAAAATGCAACTGAAGACATTTCACACACGAAACACTAACCGAATATTTACATCGCCTCAAACTAAGGCATATTATGATACAGGCAGCTGCTCTTCAGGTAGAACTGAATCGAACGCTCATTCGTTGTCGTTGTAGTAAATCACCGGTCCAGTGGCAACAAGCTTCCCTTCCTCCGGCAGCTGATCTGGATTCGTTCTCAACGCCAACTCCTTCAAATCAATTGACCTTGGTACGGACAGAACCCGAGCACCGGGCGCAGCAATGGTCAAACTTTTCGGATGGGTGATGGCGACACCATTCGGGCCGACGATAGCGGTGCCCCCGGAGCCGGCAGTGGCCACGCCGTTCGGCCCTGCAATGGCGATACCTCCGTTCCTGACTCTCAGTCTTTGAATGAGAATGCCACCTGATTCGATGGCCTTGAGTTCTTCAGTATCTCGCTGACCGTTGAGTCCGAAGAAACTGGCGAATGGTCCTTTCACTGACGGCGTTGGATCAGCTTGTGGGGCGGCTTGAACGAACACTTGCTGTGGCGTCGCAATAGCTTGATCACCAAGTTGATTAGACGCTGGCACTACTTCGACGGGTCTTCGAAAGACGAGCGGTTTCTGTTTCGGTCGCGTCGAACCTTGGAAGAATAGCGTCTTTGTTTGGTCGTTGAGTGTTTGATTCAGTCTCGCCACATGGGTTGCATTCAATCTGATGTAGGTCGGTTGTTGCTTTGCCGGAGTCGTCTGAGTGGAGCGAACTGGTGCGGTCGTCACTTGTGTTGGTGGAGCTTGTGACCGGGACGATTCAATGGGGATTCGAGTGCTTGCTTTTGGCGTCACTACAATGATATTGATGTTGTCCCCGTCATTCGTTCGGCTCTCAATCGGTGTCGTCTTATTCGTAAGGGCGACACCAGTTCTCTTCGGGGACTGCCCTGCCTTCACTCGATTCTTCGTTCGCAATCGTGACTTCTCCTTGCTCTGTCGAACTGAGTTCAAATACTCCAGAAACTCTGGTGCGTACTCGACCATGCTCGTGATGTCATTGTCAATGAAAACCGGGTTGCCAGGAAAACCTGTACCAGGGCTCTGTGCCATCGGTGCCATATCGTTGGCGAACACTCTTGCTGGATCCAAGAAGGGAAGTTGCAGATTGGTCGGATACAAGAATGGCAACATTTGGAACTGCGGATTCGGCAGAATCACCGAATGCTGATGGACTATCTTTCGCGCAACCATTCCTTCATTCGATTGTCGATAAGACGGAAACCGTATGCGTTGCTCGCCATACCGTTCCATCGGCGATTGATGCGGTTGTTGCGGAAAGAAAAAGTATCCCTCGTTGGTCACTTTCGGCCCAAGCACTTTGTTCTTCTTCCCATAGCCCAGCTCAGAATTGATTCGATTTATCTGGTCGAGAATGCGTTGCGTGTCCGAGTCTTGTTTCGGAGTGACCTCCAACTTTGGATGATCATCCGGGAATTTGATCAAACCCGGCTCTTCATTTCTAAAACAAATATCATAAGGGCGCATTAAGTAAAGATGATAATTTCCATGCCATTTCGCAGGGAATTTGTTTATTCGGGGTGTGCTTTTGAAATGACCTTACCTTTCGCAAATACACCGTCGAAAATGTCACGTTCCGTACGAGTACACAGAATGGAACCCAAACAATGTCGGAATTTCATTAGCACAAAATTTCATTGAAAAAAAAAACGAGAGCAGAAAACAACGATTTTCAAGAATGGAATTCTCGTCGCCGGCCTCAGCCGGAATCATTAAATGGTCGTAAAATAAAATTTGCGTTTCCACCCATGCTGGGGCCCGTGCAACAATAGCAACATTTAATGGGGCCCGGCGCGAGAATCCGGACATACTTTTTCGCAACGCAAAATTCAAAACACAAACAAAACTACTCGAAAATACATGAAATATTATTAATTCAATGAAGTTGAGGAGAGAATAAAATGAAGAGAAAATATGGCCACAGTTCGCAAGCACCCCCAAAACAAACAACAGTTTACTAGTCACTTTCGAGTAAGAGTAGATAAAATATCAAGCAATAGAATTGGCGAAATGAAATGTGCATTCAGCATTACGTTTCCGACCGGTTTCGGAAAAAACAAACAGACTAAATGCAAAGGTATTAGAACATTCTGGTGATTCGGTTAGAAGAGGTATTTTATGCCTTTGTTTACTTACTCGTTTCCCGGTCGACCGTAAATTCCACACAATAGCTGGGCCACGGCCACTATCTGAAAGAGCGAGAAAGAAACAAAGCGGAAAAGAGAGAAAACATCAGAAATGGATCATAATTATGAACCTTGAGCTGATCTCTCGGTTCGGCACGAATGACGTCGGCGACGAAAAAAAACCGATGAAGAAGCAAACCCCTTTTCCCATTCGATCTCGGAACGCCTTTCCGTGGCAGTCGAGATGAATCCCCCCAATTATCATATCTTCTTCGAATGAATATTTATTTATGTCAATTAAATAAACTGCTCCAGAACGTTGATCTGGACCAGTTTGGGTAATTAATTTCGAAATGGAAATTGCCAACATGCACGCAACGAGACGAAAACGAATAAATTGTTAATCAATTTGAATGATTCAAGTCGTCG
>JANSTV010076428.1:0-10156 GCA_027564135.1 Lestremia cinerea | reverse complement strand
GTGGACTGCCCTCTTGTTGCCTGAAAATGAGTCCGGTCCAAGTGGAGACGCTGGTCGAATTTCCAAAAGCAGGAGCTTGCTGACAGTGCTCAACTTCCGGTTGCCATTTGAGGTCTCTCTCACAGTTCAAGATTTGCGACTCTTTTCCGGCAGATCGTTCGTAGCCAGGCTGGCACTCGATATGGGCGGTCGTCCCGGGCGGCGGTTTGGAGCAGTCAATCGTTGCATTTCCGACAAAGCATTTGACGCGCAGGGAAACGTGTGAGATTTCCGTTGATCGACAAGCTGCTCGACAGCTCGGTGGAGGGTTCGTCCATTCCCCGTCGATGCACTCATTTTTGTCGGCTTTGTTGAGCTGGAACGCCTCCAGACATTTGTAAAGAACCGTCCCCGAGTGTTCCACAAGACTGTTTGGCGACAGCTTCATCGGAGTTGTGGAGTAAAAAACCTCGCCATTTTGCAGCGCATCCACTCGGCAAGGTCGCGGTTTTGCTTCACCACGGACTTCTTCGGCCAACTCCAACAGTTCTGGGGACTGATCGAGCAACAGACGGGGTGCGGTCTCATTGAGAGTGACACACTTTGGAGCGACCTCTGCGGTGAACTCAATGGCCCGTTTCAGGATCAAAACAGCCGAATTAGCTGTTTTCACGATGCGTTCCAACTGTAAGAATTGGGCTTTGTCCTCCGGCTGATGGAAATCGAGACTCCTCTTTCCGACTGCGGCGAAATACCTGCTGACGTCAAAGTCACTTAGCGTAGCGGCTGTCATGAGCATTTTGTCGTCCAAAATGGTGGCATTGGCAGTGGCCTGGAACTTCGCACTGGCGTTCGATTGGTAAAAGATGATGGCGTTCCAAGGCTGGTGGGAGTTTGATGAACGCCGCCCGCACGCTGGAGCACATTTCTTCGGTTTTGGCATCCAAGATCCACTATTGTGGCAAATGCTAGTCTGAGGTTGATCACCCACAGGAGAGTCGTGTCCTGATCGGCACGTGATCGTAGCGACGGTGCCACTTTCCACGAAGTCATCGCAAAAGTCCTCACCGCATCTCACATGAAAGGAGCTGTGCGATATCGTTTTGAGGCCGCACTCTTTCAAAGTCTCTTCTGAAATGCAAAATTATTAGATATATTTCTGAAAGGTTCAATTTCAAAGCAAAATACCATTTTCATCCCCAGTGAATATTTTCCAAAGGTTTTTTATAAAAGTGTCAAACCCTTCTTTCTCGATCTGGCCCAGAAAGCTTTCGAGGTCGATGAAATTTCCAGTCGTGTTTGTGTTGCAGCTACCATCTGCGCTAGGCCCTTTCAGCACAAGTCCCCGAATGAAATGGATCGGCTTTCCCATGGACATTTCTGGTACTGTAAAACCACTGCCCAGGTCGCCGGAGCACAATCGCTCACTTCCGCGGGCGCAGAAATGCCCCTTCGATCTCGAATTCGTCTCACAATCGACTGGATTGGTGACCTCAAAGGCTATCGATTTGAGACCTGAGCTGACACTTCGATCCGAGAAGCCCCACGCAGGAACGATTCCATTTAATCCTGGGACGATGTTCCAGTCTCCCTTCGCTACATCAAAACGGACGCAAACTGGCGCCACGCCATTTTCAAATTCAATGAAGCCATTGACCAAGACCATAGCAAATTCATGATCGACAGATGTGACGAAAGCCACGCTCAAAAGCTGCGCCTTCAGGTCTCTCGGGGTTAAGTGTCCGGACAGGGAATTGCCAACGCCAACCTTGAGATGTGGGTCATCATCAACCTCATCATCATCATCATCATCACCTCGATCTGGAAAGCAGTCAGTGGCCGTTAACACAATTTTCGTGTGAACGATGGTTCCGCTGCAAAACCGCTCGAAACCGCTTCCGTCTGGCAGATCTTTGTAAAGAGTTGCATGCCACGGCACGATCTCACCACTCGCCGAAATATCCCCGCACTTTTGCTCGCATGGCTCCGGCTCCAAGTTCCATTGCGCGCTATTCCGACAAACAGCAACTTGTTCTGGGCTCGATAGCTCGAAACCCGGCCGGCACTTGATTTTGGCGTAGATTCCAGGACGCACGGCATCCCCACATTCCACTTGACGCTCCTTCTCGCCGACACGACGATAACAATTAACAATTGTGGAGAAATGCGTAAGCTGGTTCATTCTACAAAAAGCTTCACAAATCGGCGGAGACGGTAACCATTCCCCGTTTCGGCAGAGATTATTTTCGTGGCCGATTAGTTTGTAGTTTTCTTGGCATTTGTATCGAACATTTGTGGAGGAAGGTATTAATTGTCCGGGCTGGAATTCAAGCCAGGCCGCGCTCTCTTTGTTGGCGATTAAATTTTTGTGGTCCGGAAGGATGCACGGAAGGAATGATTCAGCGTCTTTGGGATCATCTGAAAGCCAAAAGACGGTAAATCGAAAAGCACTCAAAACAACATTGGTCTCACCTTCCGCCCGACCACTGGCCACAACGAAACACAAAAATATTAACAATCTCATCGAAAAGAACTGGTTGACTTTCTGCTTCAACTCGCCGAAAGCTACTGGCTTCGACGATGAACGAAACTGAACTGAGAGCTCACCTCCGTTCCGGCTTCAATCAAAATGTCAATCAATTTGCATGCGATCGCTAAACACGCTTAGCTTTTGCAGTGCACGCAACTGCTCTTTGGTGATTTAAGGTCAATAGTAGACTCGATTCGAGAACACATCAACTTGCGCGTAGATGGCCCCGCAAACAATTCATTTCTTTGATTGACTCGCAAGAGCCACCTATTGCTCGATTTCCCACGCAAAATACTCTTGGCAGCGATTGTTTACCATCGACGACCTTCACCGACGCAACACAAGTCAACCAAACGGTAAATGGTTTATTTTTGGAATTCAAATCCAAAGAGTGAATTAATTGCATCGCTTCAATGCCGTCGCGAATGCGGGCTGGTGGTTGACATCAGCTGTGCCTCGTTCCATTCAATGATTCCCCGCAATCGGTTGATCACAATCCAATAATTGGAATTCCAGCCCGCCGGCATCTTCAGAGCAGACACGGATATCTGCTCGCAATTCCTCCAAAGAGAATTCGCCCAAGCAATCAAATATCTTGTTCCGTTCATTTGTCACAAGAAGCCCAAAGTCAAATAGCTCAGCGACCCACTGCGACCAAGCACTCACCTCGCCGCAGGTAAACACATCGTCTCGATGGAATGAGCTCGAGCCGCTTTGAATCCAGTTTGCATAATGAATTCCCTTTTGCTATTACGGGCGTCCGTTGATGACACAGCGAATACTTTGATGTGCGCCGAGCTGGAATGTTTTCTCGTAGCTTACCTCTCCGTCCTGATCGTCGTCATAGTAGTCGCTATCATCGCAACTTGAAATGATTTTTTTTAGAAAATTATTTTCTACCGAAGACAATCAACAACTTGACGGAGACTTCAATATTTGCGGCAATTATTATGGAATTATCGTTGATTGGCATGAGAACGGTCACAGTCAGATGTCTCTCATTCGAACGGGCGCTGTTGAACCAGATCCCTGCTCACTTTACGTCTCGCAAAATACAAGCAGCCAAAAGCTCAACAGCGCTTCATCTCGTTCGAACACAAAAGCGCTCGTCATCCATCCGGCAGTCGACAAGGCATGTTTTGCTCGCAACAGCAACAGCGACAAAAGCTAATCAACACAAGCACCCAAGCTCAATGCATGTCTTTTGTCGACGTTTCGCATCGAACCGAAAGAGCAAGCAAATTTCGTCAGATCGGTGACTCAGTACGCGTGTCATATACCTTTGGCTGTGTGTATTCTGCTGCTGTGTGTTGGAGTGCGGGAAATGTGCGTGCTGTTTTCCATCGACTGTTGGTCGTAGCACAACTTTACACACGGACCCATTGTTATGGTTTCATCGGCAAAGATACGGAACGACACGGACATTATAACAGACGTTCGTTCGCAATTTGATTGTTAGTCGTGCAACAGGCGTCTACAGACATTCATCGAGTCCGTCACATCGAATCGTTAACCAAGCGTTTTCTTTTCGAACGGAAAATTCAACTCCACCAACGCCTATTCGGTTGACATTCGAACGAGTGTTTTGATATATTTTTGTCTATCGTTTTTTTTTTCGAGTTTCTTCCATTCGATTAAACTCGACTTTTGAAATAAAAACAAGAAATTCATTCAAACAAATTGAGACGGTGCCTGGTCGATGGGCTGACTCGAAAGGTGGACCTGTATCACAGCCACGAATCGATAGCACATCACTGAACGGTGGACGCAATTTCTTCTGCAACGAAAGCGATTTTTGTGCGACTTCGGTTTCGAATTGAACGGACACCGACGTACCGGACATCCACAGTGCCAATTGCCAAGACATTGCGAGTGTATTGAGATCTTCATCGAGACGTAACTAGCATATGTTCTGAATTGAGACGAAACAACAGTGATGGATTTTCATCGTCGTGATAACGATAAGGGACAGTATGTGTGTCCCAGCGATAGGCAGCTGGCATTGCGTGCCAAGTAAGTACTCGTTGGTGTTGTTGTTGTTGTAGTTCTTGTCATTGCCGTTAACGAACGTTCCAAAAATTATTCCAAACTTTTTCTTTGACTTGCCTTCCCCATCCTGAACCTCCGTCCGTCGGCTAATTGAATGCCATTCTCCGTAATGTTTGCTGTTGATTTTCGATGATCGGAAAATTTTCTATCGAAATTTCCATTTCCAAAGACAACGACTGTGACAATAAGCTATTGCTGATAAACGAAACGTTCCGGTGGAATCGTCACCGATAACGGCCGTGCGCGCGACAATTTTGTGAAGGAAATGAAATAATGTTAATTTATTTTCGAAATGTCAATGCTATATTCGCGGGCTCTTTGTTTTGAAATTATGGATGGCTTGTTGCTGTTTGACGTTGTCGTTTGGCGTTGATGAAATGCGTTTCAATGAGAATGGCAGTGTGAAGGTGATTCGGGTGTGTTGCGGTCGGGTCGAAGCCCGTTGGTTTTGACTCATCATTTCGTGAGCGACACTTTAAAGCATGATGGGTTCATCGGTTGAGTTCAAACCAAACACATGACGATCCCGACACATCGTTCATCGACTTGTTCATGTTTGACATTCGTCGTGGGATGAGCCGTCGGATGTTTTGCTGATTTCTTTCTTTTGAGAAGGAAACAAGCAATGTGACATGCCACACTGGGGTGAAAGTCTCATTGTGGGTGGAATGTTTACGATTTTCGATTTGTTTTCGTTTGACAAGAGAGGGCTCGTAAAATTGAAATCGATTTCAGGAGAATGTCAAAGTGAACACGGATGCTAATCCACTCGTAACTGACTTTTTCAACCTTTGACAATAAATCGAATGTTCAACACAATCAACCCCAACGAGATTCGAAACTTGGTTCTTGGGGTTCCCATCGCGTCAAGTCATAAACTTTTAAATGGCTTTTAATGCAAAAATGCTTGATAAATCGTTGGCAACAATCGTTGAGTGGCAAATTGAATGGGATTGTCGTCATCGAAATGGTGAAATAAACGAAAATCGAATTGAACACGACCAATCTGAATATCGATTGACATTTTTTCGGGTTCAATTAAAATCATTCCATTTGCCATCCATTTCGGATTCGAATCCAATCAAATAAACGATCATTCAGCGCCCGTCACCCAGTCCATCGTCTCTATCTTCGTCTCCGACTTGCTCATACTCCCGCAAACGTTTCAACGTTTCTCTGCAAAAACAGCATCAACCTCTGGCATTGCTACATCATTTCTCATTTTATTTTCCATTTTTATTTTTATTTCAAATCATATTTTCCCTTTCATATTTCCTCAACGATTTTATGTGACTTCCTCCATCCGCCCCAGCCAGTCAAATGGCCATTCAATATTCATGCGATTGTCGATTCAAGCATGACACACATACGGGCACTCGTTGGGTGCGTTGTTGTGGCAAATGGCGAGAATAAAAATACTGTTTGGCGACCCCACGAGTCGATGACGGGCAAATAGGACGCCCATCCCGAAAAGACCGTTATTAACGTTGGCATTGTTCGAATGTCGATGAGACACCTCTGGCAAAACCAAAATGCTGGATTTACCATGTTCATTATGTCGTTTGGTGGATATAATTAACGGCATTCCAAGCTCTTGAATCGATTTCGATGCCATTCAGTGTGATTCGCCTCAGACACTCGCCGCCATCTCAATTAATCACAATCGCTCATAATTCGCATTGAATACATTTCAATTGCTTTGATCGATTCGCTCATTCTCACGTCCGTATCGTCGTCAACCTACTCGTTCTGGTTGCCTGTAGGCTCACCTCTGACATCGGTCCACCGCCAAACTACAGGCCTCGGTTTTCATTCCACAACATTTTTCCAGCTCATCGAAATCCCAGTCCAAACGGATCGATTCTGCTTAGTTTTAAAGAGATTTTTCGGGTCAGATAATGCGTCTGCGAATATCGTCTCATATTGTTTTATTTATGTTAATGGATTTTCCATTGGAACAAAATCGATTTGAATGCGAAAAATGGAACCGCCCACCATGAACATTTTCTGCAATTCTGATTTTCTTGTTTTTCCATTCGAATGACATTGCTCATGCAACCATCGCATCATTCCATCTCATGTTTTTCCTTTTGCTGTTGTGAAATGAATATCATACGAGGTTGGTCTTGGAGTTGCATTTCATTGGAATGAAACTGATTGCAACGGAAGTGCACTCAATCGGAGTCATCAATCGATTACCTTTGAGTGAGCGCTTGGATGCACTGCCTGAGGTTGTCGGCTCTCGGTATCTCTGCCGATTCAATGGAGCTACTTAATGAGGTTTCGACTCAAATTACATTCAGCGGTCGTGATTGCTCTGGAAGGAATCTGATGCTTTGAATGTGGATATACGCAATCATCCACCAACATCCCCCATCATCCACCTTCCCATCATTTCGCCCTCGAATTGTGTCAGCCTCCACGAGGCTTGTTTAGAAGAATATAGAAACTTAATTATTCTACGAAAATATTGTCGTTTGTTTGAAAGCATTTCGATTGCGACACACACCGCAACCATAAATCGGCAGTTTCCGTTGGCAAAAACATTTTTTGAGAACCCGTTCAACGGCTCGTTGCTTGGCGATGCTCGCAATTCTCTGCTTCGAAAATCTAGCCACGAAGTTGGAAATTTAATAAAAATCCAAAATTTCCATCTAAATCGTCATCATTGGACGAACGGTCTTGGTTGGTCGTGTCGAGACAATTCAATATTTTATGAAATTTCAGCAGCTGTCTCCACGTAGATAATCAAGCCATTGTTCGTCGAATCAAATGGCAATGCGTGTGGTAATGTCCGTGAGTCACGTTTCTCTCATAAAACCAAATGTTCGCTCAACAGGCATGCAGCTCGCTATTGCAGCGCCGGCGACGGCAGGGCGATAGCCGAAGTCAAAGGGAATGGTTCTTTTTTTTTTAATGCAAGATGAAAGCAACGTGAAAGTGACAAAGAGTGGAAAGCCATTGTTGAGCAAAAACTTGCAATGAATTCAAATGAAGCGTATGCCGTTCAGACATTATTCGAATGATGGCGTCGTCAATGTCGGCAACGGAACAAAACGTTGCTTCCTTTGAAACCAATAACTGATTCCAAATCAAACATTCACAAGCAGCCGCACTCACATGCTGTGCATCGCATCAAAGTCACTGCATCGAAACACACAGGATTTCATCGAGGCAAACGAATTTCCCAGTGGATTTACTCTACTTTTGGTATTCTCTCTTTCAATCGGTGGTTTGTCGTCAAGAACGTCTCTTGCGAAATAAAACAAGCATTTGGAAATCAGTCGTCGATGGCATATTAAATTTGTTGAAACAGTCGCGGAAAATGTGAATCTCGTAAATATTTGCTGACGCGCTATTTTCTGATGGAGAGCCGGAGACTTTAATTAAATTGGCATTCATTGCGATGGAATGCCTTTGATGGGTAGGGGGATATGATGGATGTCATGGTGATGCTGTGAAGGACGTGTCGAAGATCAAATTTCTCGCAAAGTACTCACATGTGGCTTGAAATTTTGCCTCCGATGCATTCCTGTTCTCATACAGAGGTTTCGGGCAGGGAAGGAAATTCGAAACGGGAATACGGGATTCAATGTGGTTGGGGGAGTGTCGCTCCACAATAATCTGAAATCTTTTTTTGAAAACCGCCACCAAAGTGGTTTGAGAATATCTCATCAATCATGCAAAATTCTGTCCACATCCTTGACGTCATAGTTTTGAGCCTTACCACTTTAATTGCACCAGAGTGCTTAACGCCCAACCGATCACAAAAACACGTCAGGCATCTTCCGGTACAAATTGAATTGTTCATCAATCGTGTGACCGGCAATTCAGTTAGTGACATTCTATTCGAACGACTGGCCATTATCGAACATGATTTGGGTCGACTTTGGCTCTGTCGCCTGGGCCAAATTTCCCAAATGAAGGAAATATTCAAATGAGGAACCCATCACATTGAATGAACGACATCGAAACCGATGCGGTGGTTGGAATGACCATCCAAGGGGTCCACTTCCATTTTAACCTTGTCGAATGACGTGCGAAGAGAGAAGAAACCCAAAAAATAGAAAACTGACTTCCGACGGCTTTCATCGGACCAACTTTTCGAATCATTTGAAATTCAGAAACTTTACAGCCGTCAAGCGAGTCATCATCGTTGCTGTCACCACAACGACATGGAAACCACTCAAAGCGTATCGCCCCTGGAGAGTGCCCATTGGGCCGAGTATGCCTCAATCGACCGGCAAAGTCAATGAACGAGCCTGAAATTCGAGAACGTTTATTCCGAAAAAAAGAACTCTTTTATCTGTTGGCTCATCAACCGCGTCGTTCATTCGAGGTAGTTAATCGTTTTTTGTTGGTTATGCAATCATATGGAAAAGTCACTCAGGTCGAATTCGTTAAACTTTTCTGTCTCGCAGATTGATGGGAATGTTCGACCATCGAAAGGCAACCAGCGGCCATTCGATTTCCTTCTAAACGAATCATTTTCGTCCAGACGAAAATCTTATCGATCGACAATCATCGTCGCCCTTACTTCAAAAGGGCCGTTTCCAATGAAACGGGGATGATATGAACACAAGAATAAAAACTCTGAAGAATGATTAAATTTCTGCAAAAAGTTGAGCAAACAAAGAAGCAGAAGAATAAGAAAAAGAAGAAGAAATAGCATGCTCGAATTGTTCAACAGGAAAAACTCAACGTCCTTGGTAGAATCTTTGCTCAGAAAACAACAAAACATACCATTGACGACGACGCCAAATGGTCGTGATTAATCTTTGTTGTTTGACATTATGGGTCGAATTGTTGTTGTTGGCGAAAACAAACATGACGTGCGTATTCGAATAGTGTTGAATCAAATCAAGCCGAGAATAAATTATGAAATTTCGTTGGAATTTTAAATGGAAAACCCTTTTGCAAACAATTCACATATCAATTGACAGCTACAGCATCAATACGAAAGCAACCAAATCGTCGTAATCTCGATGTTTGTTTTTCATCGAGGACGAATGACGTTCGATTCGACGATAATAAACAACGGCATTCACCTTGAGTGCGACCCACTCCCGGATTCAAAACGACAAACTCCAAATGGTTGACTTTGAAATTAGAATTTGGGTCACCAAATGCTGGATTTGTGCTCGAGGGAAGAAGGAGGCCGGGAGAGAATCATCAGCGGGGTAGCTTTAACTTGCTAATGGAACATCTTCGTTGAAATAATCAGTGTTGATGAATGCCATCCGTATCGGCTGACGACATTGTCATATTGGCCGACTGGGATTTTCGCAAAATTCAAGAGGAATGAGTCGGGCAAATTTACGCAATTGGCATCTTTGTAATTGGATTTGGTCTGAACAGGATGAGCCAGGTCGGTTTTGACGAAAGCCATTATGGATGGATGGAAGTGGAATGTATTGCTCGGTTTCGCATATGGTCAGTGACGCTCCGGGTCGTAAAAGCCATCCTTCGTTCAATTATCGACGCCTTCGACATCCGACATCGAATGCGCCGCTGTTTTCATATTCTCGTTTGAAAACCCATCGAACCGAAACGTTATTCATGTGGAATGCGTGAGCTATTTCGGAATGTTGTTTGTTT
>JANSTV010076417.1:0-10157 GCA_027564135.1 Lestremia cinerea | reverse complement strand
ACTAAAGATCTCTTCCCTTTAATTCAAGCCTCGACAAGGATTTCATCGTAGTGTTAGCCGGGGGTTCCAAAGCTAACACGAAAATCAAAGGTGCCTACGAGCAAGTGGTCCGCGTGGACTGTCTTCGTCATGTCACCATTTCGAAGGTTGTGCTGTTACATTTGGTCAGTCCACTGCACTACAATCGGAATTGTCTACCGACATATCTACCAAATGCGTAAGTGCTGCCAAGTGTGTGAATGATCTGCTTGACGGAAATTGTGTCATTTCAGCGACGATGACAAAGCCGAGTGCATCGCAATCGCACACAACAAATTCGGAAGTTTGCAATCGTTGAAAGTTGATAAGAGACCGTGTCTTTCCGATCGTTACTGTTTAGCGAGCCATTCAGGCAGCCACCATTGCGACGGAGGTCAGACTGATTCGGGCGTCGTTGTTTGCCAGTCAAAGAAGGCCTCTTCGGGCTATTACCCCATCGGCTTCTTCACACATCCCAACGGACTGTGTGCCTTCTCCAACACTCTGCAGATTGACTCGTTGGGACCAGCCTACACGAGTATCCAGCTAGTGATCGGTGAGTACTCCAAGTGTACCATCGAATGAACACCGTCGCAACATCCCTTTCCTCTTCCGCAGACTTCCCATACTGCGATTATTTGACTGCGCCGCCTTTCTGCGACGGACACCGATGCCCATTGGGTGAATGCTTGGGCCATGCACGGGTCTGTGATCATCGTGTGGACTGCACCGATGGCAGGGACGAAGAAGAGCGCTTCTGTGTAAACAAACAGGAATGCAATATCAACGAATTGAAATGCAAAAACGGGCGATGTTTTCCCAAGTCAAAGTTTTGCGATCGCCACAACGACTGCGGGGATTTCACCGATGAGCCCACCCATTGCACGTGTCTGACGTATTTGCGAGTGACGGATCCAAACAAAATCTGCGACGGAATCCCGAATTGCAGCGACAAGAGCGATGAGGATCCCCGCCATTGCGGTTGTAAGGACAACAGCTTCAAATGTGTTACGTAAGTTTTGGAAATCGAAAAGTTTCGGAATCGATTTGTGACCTTTGACCTTTCATTTCAGACCACCCTCATGCGTCCCTCAAGAGTTTGTGTGCGATGGCCAACCCGACTGTCCAGACGGATCCGATGAACAATATTGTTACGCCATTGAGAAGCCGACCGGGCCCAAGTAACCCAAGCGATTCCTCAAACTTGTTAAAACAATTGATGACAATTTTTCATTTCGATTCCAGCGACGGATACGGTTTGGTGTTGCAGCAAACGTACGGGGTGTGGCACACAAAATGCTTCCCGAAATCGAGTCCGCCAAGTCGAAAAGATTTGATGGCTATCTGCCAGCAGCTGGGATATAAAGACAGTTCACACGTTAGAGGTAACGTCCTCTCCGACACCTCAACCCAGAAGTACCGCCAAGCATCGGTGAAGGCGGTCATCGAGAACCAGTACTCGCCTTTGAAGTTGAACAGCAACTTCACATTGAAATTCATGAAGCCCAGCAAACCGATCGCGACACTCCGCAATTGGGACCAATCTGATCGTGATAAATGCTCCAAACTGGAGATTAATTGTAACGAACATTTACAGTAGCCGTTCGATCTGTTTGACCATTAAAATTGTTTGCTTTTTCAAAGTCGCATCGAGTCTATCGAGTGAATTGTGTTTTTTTTCTTTTTTCTTCTTGAAAAATGAGTTGATGCTAGCCACTGGCATGTCCGGCTCAGTCGGATTAAATTGCATTGATTTTTGACATTTGCCATTTTTGCAATGATGGGAGACGATCTTTGATGGAATCGCCAAGACATTCTGACCTACTCGGTGAACATTTCGTCTCGTCGGCTCGTTAATCTTTGATGGAATTCAACGGCTCACGGTGACCATCGTCGAGCGCCACGATCATGCGCAAACGCATCCTAAGCTGGAATCGGTCAAAGGTCAGGTCCACCACCAGAATGCAGTAAAATCTGATGGGCCGACCAAACCAATCCCAAAATCGGGAGGCCCCCGGTTGAAAATTCCAAATCGGTCAAGTGATTAACATTGAAAATCCATAACTTTGCTGTTAATATCAAAGCGTCAACACCGCATCGGACATCTGAATGAGACGACTGTCGGAATAGGAAACACACGCCAGCCGATAATGAATCATCGATACGGTACGATATGACCATCGTCGTTGGCGCGGTAAATTCATTTTGGTTGTTTTGTATGGTTTGAACCGAATAGCAAGTGACTGATTGCACGCATTGAAGGACTGCGGTTGCGCATGACCATGATCGGCATGGTCATTATCGAATCGATGTCTCGAAGCTGGTTAGACTTGTTTCGTCAAAGATTCGCCTTTTGATCTTGATCTTTGACAAGTTAAACGAAACCGGAATTGGCTCATCTTCAAATCATAAGTTATGCGCCACCTCAGTCAACGATTCACCGCCAAACTACGGATAAATGAATTCATTTGTTCATGGTTTGTGGTTTTCTTGGCGATGCTGTGGTGTGCGGTGATTCCCTACCCGCCGGCAAACAAGTCGACTAGTATTGGTCATCGCTCAGCGTGCGAAACGCTCCAGAATAGGCGCTCACTCACAGCCAGTCAATTTATAAATATCGTTTTTCGTCATGATCACTCGATAGGGGGGGACTTTCTGGGCAAACGGGTGTTTCTCTGACGCCATCACCACCATTTCCATCGAAGTGCCATTAAAATTCCATTTAATTTAAATTCGAGCAACATGCGTCCTGCTCATCGACCGTTATTGACAACCGTACGCAAGACACAATCAACTATGTTTTGGTTTGCTTGTTGTTTTTCGTTTCTTTTTTCTCATTCGCTTCGTCGACGACAGCCATGAATGGGATTCATCGCACAAACGCGATGCCGATTATGTTATAAACCGTCAAGCGACACCAGTTCGACAGACACACGAAAAAATGCAGACGGGGCATACGGACGAACGAATCGTGTTTTGATAAGATTTTTGTTCGGTTTTCGGCAATTCGCCAGTTGACTGTGATCCGTCTTAATTCCAAGTCAGCGAGTGATATTCAGTGATTCTTTGTGAGAAATTGGACCATTCAGGTGGATAAGAAAAAAACGCAAGGAATTAATTGACAATTTTCCGATTGAAATCCGATGTTTTTTCGGTTTCGTTTTTTTCTTGAGCAAACTTGAAGATCGGTTCTTATCGAATTGACCCTTGGCTACGATTATGATTGTGAAGAGTAACGCGTTACGCTAACGATAATATTTAATAATAGTTCACGTTGATTTGCGCAGACGATATTTTCAAATTTGACATTTTGCGGCATTGAACTTGGATCGATTTACGATTGGAATGTTGCCCGTTGGGTCGAAAGGCAGTGCGGCGCAGGTTTTGCTGGTCATTCTATCAGTTTTTGGTGAGTTTCGAACAAGCGAATGAATGATCAATGCGAGTGAATATTTGCTCTTAATAATCAGCGATCAAAATTCTCCTACTCTTCTTCATCAAAAATTGTCGCGATGTGTCATTCGGCAGTCTCGTTCATCGAATAGCAAGAGGGGAATCACCAATGCCATTCATTCAGTCAGTGTTGTTGACCAACAAAGCAATAAATTTATGATGACCAGAGACGGCGACGACAACGATTTTCGATTAAGCCGAAAGTGTTTTTTTTTTTAAATTTGAACTCTGCGGCATCCGGATCACATCTACCGTCGCTTTGCGACCGCGTTGTGCACTTGAAACCGCAATACATCAGTCATAAAGTTTCTCAAGCGAAATTCCTGCATGTTTTTTCATTGGTGCTTGAGCATTAAAGTTGACTACCGTTTTCATGCCAAAGTGCTTTGCCTCAAACCGGTTCAAAATGGATTTGTTTTGATTCGCAGCGATCTGGCATGCGTGTAATATGACTTTTGTTTGAATTTTTCTAGTTTCGTCGACCTGGACGTGGAATGATTATGACTACGGCGACTATCCCAACTTTCATATGGACAATCGGAGAAACGTCATGCTATACAACAGACGCTTCCGTAACATCAATCCGAACAACAACTTCCACAATCCACTCCATTTTGATTGCATCTGCAAGAAGCTGAAGCACTGTCAACCGTTAGTCGACCAAATGTATGAGGCCCGCAAGCCGTTGCCTCAGGATCTAAAGACGGCCATTCGGAAGAAGTTTTGTGGCTACGAAGGCACTGATCCGCTCGTGTGCTGCCCCTTTGAAAGCCGTCCGAGACGAAATAGCTTCGATTGGGAAAGCGATCAAAGGACCACCGAGAAGCCCTGGGTGTGGGGCGTCGAGGAGTTATCCTCGGAAAGCAACGAGGCAATTCGGCACCGGTTCCATCACGACCACTGGGACTACCATAATCCTCACAGAGACTCTGTAGGACCACCGTTCCATCGAGGATCAGATCGGAACAATTTCTTTGATTTTGAAGATCCGCGAACGTATCGTAATTGTCCGCCAAGCTTTTCGGATGAGTTTGAATTACCAAATGAGTTCAAGGATGTTCAGCCAGTCCAACAGCAGCCGACGAATGATATCATTGAACCCAGTGTAGTGAATGTGGTGACAGAAGCAGTGGTTCAACCTAGCTCAGTGGATTCATCGATTCCTGCCAGCACGAACATCGACGCCACGCATCCATTGATCAATTCACCTCTTTGCGGTATTTCGATCAACACACGAATCATCGGCGGTGAGGACGCTGGACCCGGACAATTTCCTTGGATGGCTCGTCTTGCTTATCGAAACAAAAGTAAGTCGCAAGCATTTTCGGACGTCATTCATTTTGCAAAAGAAGTGTCATACTTTGATGGTCGAAGCGCCAATGACAAACAAACTGACGCTGGCCAACATTGGCCAATTCGTTTCACTTGGTTGGTTGGAATTTGAAAAAAAAAAACTTGTTCGTAAATTCACCGAAAGGCCCTCGGTGTGCACTACGCTCGACCTGGGGACTTGTTTCAGCATTTCCCTCCATTGCGTCCACGTGTGAATGAGTTTTCAATTCAAATAAGAAATTTAAAATCAAAAAAATTCATTGAAATTGCATCGACGACGTCATGAAATCGACCGATTCTCTAATATTCTGGAATATTTCCACGTTCATTTGCAGGCTCGCTACTGGTGTCGTATCGATGTGCGGGATCGGTGATCAGCGATCAGTACGTTGTGACAGCATCCCATTGCGTGACGAATTTGGTGGATGATTTGGAATTGTAAGTATCTTCAGCTTGTGCCTTTTCCGAAGCAAACTCTGACTTTGATGCATTCCTCCAGGATTTTGATTCGCTTAGGTGAATTAGATTCACGTACGAATCTCTGCAGTGACGGACAAGCTATTTGCTCCGAACCCCAAGATTTCGAAATTGAGCGAATCATCTCTCACCCCAATTACGATCAGCCCAAGTTTGCGAACGACATTGCTCTCATTCGATTGCGTCGTCCAGCGAATTCGAGTGAGTGAGACGGTGTTTTGCGATTGGAAAATCGTACGTTTTCATGCCAACCTTCGAATTTGTCTAGGTTTCGTCAGTCCGCTGTGCTTACCCGTCGGTCAGTATGCGGCAGCGGATAATAATATCGAAGGAGGATCCGGAATTATAGCCGGCTGGGGTGCGATGACCGTCGGTGAGACAACTTAAAATCGATAATCATTCAATTCTCAGAGTCAACTGATTTTTCATGACGTTTGCAGGAGGTACAACGACAAGTCCAACCCTGCAATGGCTGCGGTTGCCCATCGCTGATACGTCAACCTGTGCCCAGTCCTATGCCCAATTCAGTGCGAATTCAAGGATACCGATCATTGTGGGTGCAGGGCAGATATGTGTTCAAGGACGTGCCAATGTCGATGCTTGTCAAGGTCAGTCTCACCAATCTCAACTGAATACATCTCGACTAATCCATAAATTTCCAGGAGACAGTGGCGGCCCATTAATGAGTGAAGGTGTGCCCGGTGCCGAGCGATATACCCTGCTGGGTCTCGTCTCTTTCGGTCCAAGAACATGCGGAATTTCGAATTTCCCCGGCGTTTACACACGCATATCCTCGTACATGACCTGGATCATGGACAACATAACCCTGTGATTTTAGCATTTACCACGAATCGTTCCAGTCGGACAACACTTTGAGAGCCATTGTAAATAATTGTTCGCGTTCAGGCTCATCTCAAGGAAGCGTCGGCTCAGGACGCATCCAAAGGAGATACACATGTCAAAATAGCATCATTTCCCGATGCATTAAGTTTAATAAAAAGAATAAGACGATGAAAATACTTGAACATTTTGAATTTCTTCTTCGATACCCTTCTTCTTCACCTCTTGCGTGGCTAACATGTCGATCAATTAATTAACGGAAATGTTTCGCGAGACGGATTTCATCTATAAAAGCAGTCAACGGTTGGAACATGCGGTCATTCTAATTCGACAATCGCGTTGGTGAATTAATTTCAGCTGAAAGTATTGAAAAAAAAAACAGTTGAAAGCTCGTCTCATTTGCTCGCTCGAGCGAAAATTTAGAAAATTCGTTTCGGATTCGAAACAACGATAATAAATCGAACAATAATGGAAAACATTGTTTTGTGCAGTGTGCTGCTGATGGCACTGCTCATTTTCGAAATTTCTTGCGTGAAATTTGAACCGTTAGATCATGAAAATTGGCCGCACGATGTCGCCGAGGAATGTGGCGTGAGCTACTCCGATCGGATTATTGGCGGGGACGAAGTTGCACTGGGACAATATCCATGGATAGCTCGCATTGGATTCAAATTCATAGGTACGTGCACAATTCACCAGTCAAACTTGATCGAATGTCTTTCATTCAAAATGTATAAAAAATCCATCGGATATTTCAGTTAACAATGTTTCTCATCTAACCTACGCGTGTGGGGGAACGCTCATCAGTCGTCGTCATGTTTTGAGCGCAGCACATTGCTTTGCGGATGCAAATAATGGAGTTTCTTCCTATGGGCCCATTCAGCTGGGCGAACATAACATATATACCGACATCGACTGTCAATATATGGGAGATGAGAGAATTTGCGCTGATCCACCGCAAGAGTATGGGATTGCATCAGTTGTAGTAGCGGATGACTACTCGAAGAATGAAATTGTGAATGACATCGCTTTGATAACGCTCGATCGGCCGGTTGAAATAACTGGTGAGGCAGCAATGGCATTGATTCCGCTCACAATCGATTGAGCCCATTGGTTCACTTATTGATTTCAGAATGGGTGGCGCCAGCTTGCCTGCCATATGGTGAAATGCTCGATAATGACATGATCGGCCAAACTGTCGAGGTCGGTATGTTTCAATATTATTCCGTTTGCCAATTGTGGTTTCTCATATTTTGACATTTGTCAGCTGGCTGGGGGATCACCGAAATCGGAGTACCATCCCCCGTCCTGAAAGCGGTTAAGGTATGATCGATCGTTGTTCAACTCTCTTTGTGTTTCATTCGATGAGGGTTTATTCTTTGTAGCTTCCGGTACGGGAATTGGAAGTATGCCATAAAAAATACTTCCACATTCAGGATGTGGGGCAATTGTGTGTTGGAGGGATGGCTCAACAAGGTAAAATCAATTTAATTCGCGGTACAAGTGATTATGTGGTTGTTTGCTTGTAGATTCATGCAACGGTGACAGCGGTGGACCGTTAACTAAGGTAAGAGCTTCGCCATTAATTTTCATAGAGCTTGGATTTATTTCGTTTTTCGATCATTTCAAGGTAATCAACAGCCCACTTGGACCTAGAAACTTCATCTTGGGCCTGGTTTCTTATGGAGATGAAAACTGCGGCACTGTAGATATTCCAGCTGTTTACACCGAGGTCGCGTATAACCTGGAATGGATTCTTGACCACATGAATTAATGGGAATCAATCGAATTTGTTTCGTTTTTGCATTGAAATAAAAAGAACATCCAAAACGTTTTTTTCTTTATTTCTGAACAAACGCACCCGTTGAACCCTTTCGTGAATTTCGCTCCGAAAAGATGAAGAAGAAGAAGAAGTTTCTGCAGTGACATTTATCAATCTAACCTAACTTCACTCTGTGTGTGTTTATCTCGTTTTTTGGCTCGAATTCACGGTTCAATTTTTTACTTGTTTACGGATTCAACTAATTTTGCTAGCAAAACAAAGAGTGTCGAATCAAAATCGTTGGTGTGCAGTGAAACAAATGTGATAATCGATTCGTTCACAAATAAATGCTCGCATAAGCATGACGACAGCACAAGCCAATGGAAAAGAAAAAACAAAAAATATTGATCAGGAAATCGAAAAGATCTTGTCGGAAATAACGGTGGTCGATGCCGCAATTCGTAAATTGAATGAGAAACGGATCATCTTGACGGCCAAATTCGAAGATCTGAACGAAGAGAAATTGCTGAGCAATGTTGAGACGGCTTCAACGGAACGTGATTGGGAGAATGGTGAGCGGTTGGTTGAATGTGTGAATCCATTTCGTTGTTGACATTTTGTTTATTTGCAGAGTCTTTTGGATGGTCGGACAAAGTGGAGAGCACGTTGAAGACGGTATTTGGTTTGAAGACCTTTCGGCCGCAACAACTGCAGACAATAAATTGCCTTTTGTCGAAAAAGGACGTTGTACTGATTGCACCGACAGGCGGTGGAAAGAGTTTGTGCTTTCAATTGCCGGCCGTAATGAATGAGGGGCTGACTGTTGTGGTGTCGCCGTTAATATCACTGATGGAGGATCAAGTGTGGTCACTCAAACGGAACAAAATCGAAGCTGAATTGCTGACGGCCACAACTGAGCGAAACAAAAACAATCTAATTTTGAAGCAAATGACCGAAAAGTCTAAGAGAAGTACGCTGAAGATCTTTGACTTGTTGGATTCAACTAATTTCGGGTATTTCAGTTCCTTTTAAGCTGCTGTACGTGACACCGGAACGCTTGGCCAAAAGCAAACGATTCATGAATGCCCTGCAAAAGTGCTATTTGGCGAATCAGTTGGCGATGATTGCCGTCGATGAGGTGCACTGCTGCTCGCAGTGGGGACACGATTTTCGACCGGATTATAAATTCCTAGGAACGCTCAAAACAATGTTCCCTGAAATTCCTTTGGTGGGTTTGACGGCCACAGCCACCACAAAGGTGCTATTGGACGTGCAGAAAATGCTCAATATTCGAGATTCGGTTGTGCTTAGAGCGCCATTCAATCGACCAAATTTGTACTATCACGTAAGTGTTGCAGACGCTGGCGGCTGACTCGCTTTCAGAGACCAATGTTTCGTTGGAAAATACACGCTGAATCGCCGCCACGAGTCAAATCGTTGTCTGCCAATGAAACAGACGGAATCATTCAAGCCATTTTACAGGTCATGGAGAAGCCGTCGGAGAAGGAGCAATGCATCGATTTGCTGCACGATTTGCTGAAGACACGATATGCCGGAATGTCAGGCATAATTTACGCATTTTCCGTGGCGGACACAGAAGAGCTGGCCGGTGCCCTGGTGGGTAGAGGACTCAAAGTGCGTCCATATCACGCCACCTTGACGGCTGAACGACGAACAAAAATCCACACGAAATGGTTGTCGGGTGAACTGCAGTGTGTCGTGGCCACCGTAGCCTTTGGAATGTATGCCGACGATGCTTTTAATTCTCAACGATTCGCTTCGAGCGCTAAACAATTTCCTTCACCTTGCAGGGGCATCGATAAGCCGGACGTGCGATTCGTCATCCATCATACGCTCAGCAAGAGCATCGAGAACTTCTACCAAGAGACCGGTCGTGCAGGTCGCGACGGCAAGCGAGCGGAATGCGTGCTTCTGTATCGATTTCCGGATATGTTCAAAATCACCACCATGATGTTCACTGAGCACACGGGCCTAAAGAACGCTTACCAAATGGTTGATTATGCCATTCAGGGCATCAGTTGCCGACGCGATTTGATAGCAAAGCATTTCACAGAGGTTTGGAATGCAGCCGAATGCAAGGCAATGTGCGATCGTTGCTATAACAAGGACAGCGTTCATCCGCCAAAGATGTGCATAACGGAGCACTGCCTCGATTTGTATCGAATCATAGACCGAGCGCATAGCTTGGACGTTAAATTAACGGGATTGAAGCTAGTTGACGCCTGGTATCATAAAGGGCCGACAAATCTGCGAA